>PVJD01008653.1:0-70301 GCA_004026545.1 Mormoops blainvillei
ATCCATTTTTACTTTTTTGAGGAAATTCCAAACTGTTTTCCACAGTGGTTGCATCAGTCTGCATTACCACCAACAGTGCACTAGGGTTCCCTCTTCTGCACATCCTTGCCAGCACTTGTTGTTTGTTGATTTGGTTATGATGGCCACTCTGACTGGTGTGAAGTGGTATCTCATTGTGGTTTTAATTTGCATCTCTCTGGTGGCTAGTGATGCTGAGCATCCTTTCATGTGTCTCTGGGCCCTGTGCATGTCCTCCTTGGAGAACTGTCTGTTCAGGTCCTTTGCCCATTTTTTAATTGGGTTATTTGTCTTCATGGAGTGGAGTCATATGAGTTCTTTATACATTTTGGAGATCAAACCCTTGTCCAAGGTATCACTGGCAAATATATTTTCCCATACGGTTGGTTCCCTTTTCATTTTGCTGGTGCTTTCTTTAGCCATGAAGAAGCTGCTTATTTTTATGAAGTCCCATTTGTTTATTCTTTCATGTCCCTTGCTCTAGGGGACATAACAGTGAAAATATTGCTGAGTGGAATATCTAAGATTTTCCTGCCTATGTTCTCCTCCAGAACTTTTATGATGTCGTGACTTATATTTAAGTCTTTTATCCCTCTTGAGTTTATTTTGTGTGTGGTGTAAGCTGGTGGTCGAATTTCATTTTTTTGCATGTGGCTGTCCAGATTTCCCAAAATCATTTGTTGAAGAGGCTGATTTTACTCCATTTTATGCTTCTGCCCCCTTTGTCGAATATTAATTGACCACAGAGGCATGGGTTTATTTCTGGGCTCTCTATTCTGGTCCACTGATCTATGTGTCTGTTCTTGTGCCAGTACCAGACTGTTTTGATTACAGTGGCCTTATAATATATTTTGTTGTCAAGTATTGTGATCCCTCCTACTTTGTGCTTCTTTCTCAAAACTGCTGCAGCTATTCGGGGTAATTTATGATTCCATATAAATTTTTGAAATGTTTGTTCTTATCTGTGAAATATGTCATTGGTATTCTAATAGGGACTGTGTTGAATCTATAAATTGCTTTGGGTAGTATGGACATTTTGATGATGTTAATTCTTCCAATCCATGAACATGATATATACTTCCATTTATTTGTGTCTTCCTTAATTTCTTTCTTCAGTGTTGTGTAGTTTTCTAAGTACAGGTCTTTAACCTCCTTGGTTAAGTTTATTCCTAGGTACTTTATTTTTCTCGTTGCTATAGGAAATGGGATTTTTCCCTGGTTTCTGATTCTGGTATTTCATTGCTGGTGTACAAAAATGCCTTCGATTTCTGAATATTGACTTTGTATCCTGCTGTTTTTCCAAATTCACTTATTAGGTCAAGTAGTTTTTTGGTGGAGTCTATAGTATTTTCTATGTACACTATCATGTTACCTGCAAACAATGACAGTTTTATTTCCTCCTTTCCAATTTGGATGACAGAAAAAGCAAATATTTAAGTCAATAAATAAATCAGTGCTAAATAAGTATTTTAAAATGTTACAAAAAATAACACAGGAGCTCAAGATAGGTACTGACTGGGTTGGTCAAAAAGCTTGTATGGTTTTTTCATTAAGATGGTTCTAGTAACACTTAGTTGTCTTTAACTTCATTCAAAACAATTTTGTTAGACTGTATTGTGATGGCTGTCATATCAGTGTGCATTTTTTTAAAAATCAAAATTGGTGAATTTTTGTGTAGCCATTTTAATATTGATGATGGAAGAAAATACACAACATTTTCAGCCTATCATGCTTTATTATTTCAAGAAAGGTAAAACACAACTGAAACACACAAAAAAAGATTTGTACAGTATACAGAGAAGGTGATGTGACTGACTGAATGTGTCAAAAGTGGTTTGAGAAGTTTCATACTGGAGATTTCTCGCTGGATGATGGATGCTCCATAGTTGGGTTAACCAGCTGAAGTTGATAGCAGTAAAATCAAGACATTAATTGAGAAAAATCAACATTATGTCATATGAGAGACAGACAACATACTCAAAATATCCAAATCAATAAAGTTATTGGTGAAATAAAAAAATGCACCTTTTATTTTATGGAAAAAACTAAATGGACTTTATGGTCAACACAATAGAAAGTATACTAACGTATCTATCACAGTAAATAATCAGGAGACATTATACATTTGATAATTCAGCAAACAAAGTTTAATAATACTTACAGTAATAAAGTATTCTCTAGACTAACATACCAAACAAATATCAGGAAGTAGACGGAGAAGTTATTGGGTTTACTAAATTCCCCACTTTTTCACATTGGAGAACAACAGATACTGTCTGAAGTTGTTCAGTATATTCATTCCTCTATAATGTGTCCACCAACAAAACAAAAACAAACAAACTGAAAAAAGGTCTCACTTTAAGGAAGCAAGAATGAAGGTGGGCAAGGTAAGGAAGAATTTTTACTTTCTATTCTTTTGTTTATTTACTAGGTATTTTGTTTTAAAAATAAAACAAAGCAACCAGTTAAAAATCAAAGTTACTACTCTGTATAATAAGGAAAAAATAAGTAGTAAAATCTGTGATTACATACTCAAGAAAATAAAAAGCAAATGAAATGACCACTGACAACTTTAGATAGTTTCTTCTATTTATTACTCTGAAAGTATCACTGCTATAAAATCACAAAGTGCTTACTGCTACAAATCAGAGACAGTGATGCCTCTATTAGAGGTCAAATGTGCTACTGTTTCCTGATATTTATGAGGGAAAAACACTCTGAGCCCTACAGAGATATTACTGTGCTTTACAGTAATCTCTGAGAGGAAGGATAATTTCCAAACATTCTGGACTTCTTGTTCATTAACACAACACATACAACAAATCTGCTACCAAGCCCCACTGACTACCTCTAAATCCTCACTTGAATTCAACCCCTCCACTCCCTAGGCCTTCACAATTTCTTGCCTTAATTGGTATCTCTACCTCCCAATTCTCTCCATTCTGTACATACAAATTAGATTATGTCACAACCACACTTAAAACATGTCAATGGCTTCCCACTATCTATAATTTAAAGTACAAAGTCCTTAGCAGGTCATAAGGCATTTAATGATCTTGCTCCAGCCCAACCTTTCTGGCTTCATATTTTCATACATCCTCATTATACAACCTACATCTCTGTCTGCACCAAAATTCTCTGCAACTTTTCCAAGAGTTATTCATCCTTAGCCCTCACATATTTATTTATGCATTTTGCTCTTCTTCCGAGAAAGCCCCTGATTCCATGCTTCAGCTGGCATACCCTTATTTCTCAGATGCAACAAAAATATTGCATTCTCCCAGAATTATTCTTGTGTTTCATCTCTTACCTACCAGACTAGGTTAAGGTTCCCTTCCTCTACGATCTTCATAGTTTCCTGTTTATCCCTCTATCATGTTTCCTTTCACTTATATTTTCTGGTTACCTGATTATCTTCTCCACTGAAATATTATTTCTTTAGATCAGGATTTGTGACTTTTTGAATTAGGCAATTTTATAAAGGCAATATTCGAAATGACCATTTAACTAATTAGTACATGATATATATAAAAACTGGTATCTATAGTAGGGAACATAATCACAAACGGACCTTCCCCACACAAATTTAAATTATAATAAGCAAATAAACAAACAAACAAACAATCAACTACCTAAAGGCACTAAAAAGTGACCAAACTAAGGCAACTATTAGCCCTGACTGGTTTGGCCCAGTGGGTTGGGCATCCTCCCAGAAATGGAAAGGTCGCTGGTTCAATTCCTGGTCAGGACACATACCTGGGTTGTGGGCCAGCTCCCCAGTGGGGGGTGTGCAAGAGGCAACTGATAGATGTTTCCCTCACACATTGATGTTTCTTTCTCTCCCTCTCCTTCTCCCTTCCTTCCCCTCTCTCTAAAAATAAAATCTTAAAAAAAAAGGGTGGGGGGGAAATATTAAAAGGGAATCAACACTTGGAAAAGAGAAGTATTAGATTAATTTCTCACAACTTTTGCCTTAGGGCAGGTCCAGTCAGCACCATTGGGACTACCTAAAACTCCAATATAAACCTCACAACCTTATGATCTTGAAGAGCCAGGGAACAGAGTTCAGGGAAACCACAGATGCTGAAAAGCAGGAACAAACTCAGAAAGAAGAGAGACTCTCATAGAAGTTAAGAGTTACTATTGCCTAAAATATTACTATAGTGAATTATAGTATAATTTAGTTTGTCAACAGTGTAAGATAATTCATAGGTTAAGAATCTCCAACAAAAAACAGGCAGTTGGTCTTCTGCCCTCTTATCAGGTTGACTCTGAATGAAAAGCCTAGGAAAGCTCTGACTGATATACAAATGTACCTGTTTGTCAAGTTCTTCAAAGGAAATGGTTATAAATATTTGAAATACAAATAAAAGAGAAAAAACATAAACACATGGTAGCAAAAGTAGATAACGTTACATCCATAAAGATATATTATCCCCCAGACATTCCTTTTTCATAAACAAAAATAGAATAATGATGAACACTATTAGGCTCTCCTAGTTAAGCTGCATCAATATTTTAATGTTTACTTAGATTGATCACATTATTTCCTGTCATTTTTCAGATTTATTTTGCCACCTTTAACCACTTCTAAATGCTGTGAACAATGAAAAATTTTGCTAAAAACCTCATCTGGGCCAAAAAAGAAAAGTTTGACTAATTCAAATTACAGAGAGAAAGCTCTGGTCCATTAAATTAAGAGAGTTATCTAAGGTCATACAGAGCTAACGGGTGGTAGAGCCATAAAACCAGGTCTCTTCACCCAATGCTGAGACAACTGTGTAAAAAAAGGAGAGAAACACAACTTCTGGTCATTCCCTGGTCAGTGATGCCACAGCAAAGTCCCCATTCCTACCACCCAGCTAATGAGTCCCATTTACACCAACTAAGGTAATTACTGTGCTTCCCTTAAAGAACGTGGATGATAGTATTAAGCAAGACGGACTCTATCCAACTGCCAGAACTATATGCAGATCCGTTTAAGTTACTTCATTTTGAGGTTTTAGTACAAGAACATGCGAGTAATGTGGAACCCAAGAAAAGTCTCCACAATCAGGCCATAGGGAGAGCTGGAACACTGGTCAGAATAGGAACTCTGTTTGATCTTTGTCATAATTCAGTTTCCTGACTCTACCTCTTCGGTGACTGTGGTTACGTTTTATCTCCACCACATCTGCTCTCCCTACTACATGGTTCCTACTGTCCTACAGCTTCTGCTCACTGTCCTCTTTGCCATGTCATATTCAAATCCCCTGAGAAAGAGGATCAGGCTGAGTTAATTCATCATTTTGTAAGACAAAACTACTGGACAGTTCTCAGGCCAGGCTAATGTATAAGCCCTGGCCTACGGATACAAAACTGATGCCAATCCCTGGTCCAGCTAATTGTAGCAAAGTGGAGGGGACTGAAAACACAAGGCCTAGCGACTCATGCAAACCCATGCAGCTGCCTTTTTCAGAAATGGTCTGTGGCTGTCGCTCACACTTGAAGTATTATGCTTGTCCATATACATTTGGTTTATAAATCAAAATATCAGTAGGAAAATTCAGACTTCGAAATCTGGCCAACCCTCTCCAGAGTATATCTCGGCATTTTGCACCTTTTACACACACACTCCTACCATGCAGTTCTCAAATAGTAACCTCGCCTCACACCACCTCCCATCCTTTCTACTCCTAAGTGTAGAAAATTTAATCGCCTCTCTCCCATTGATATCTTTTCTCTTAACTGAGATTCTCCTCTGAACCTATACCTATTCCATATTTACCCTAAAATGAAGTCTGACACATGAACTATACTAGATAAAACTATTCAGATAAAAGATACTTTCCTATTATAGAAGAATGATTGCCCTAACTGTTGTATCCAAACACTTTCTAGCAAACACAGGTAATTTTATAGATCACCATTTATTAATTATTAACCACGTCAGGCACTGAGGTAAGTATCTGACAGGAAATACCAAAGGTTAGCAAACTGAAGCCCAGAAATGTTAAGTTCTTATCCAAAATCATACCTAATAAATAACAGAGTTGAAATTAAAATCCTATCTATGTAATGCCAAATCCTGTGTTTTTGGCAGCTATCCTCTACTGTCAATGACTGCCAAATAGAATTAGCAATAGTTTTTATAACACTAATCCTACCCTTCCTCCCAAAAAGAAAAGAAAACCCCTACCATCCTCTAATGCAATGCTTCCCACAACACTGCTCAGTGAGACCTGTCACACCGTAAGAGTTTTGTGACCCAGTAAGTGTTAAAAATCTCATATTAAAAAGAGTTCATCATTTCCATATTGCAGAAATTTTCAGAATTTTTAATATGCCATTGCACTGTGAACCTCCCATAAGTAAATGTATTAGGCAGAGTTTCCCATGTACAGTTAGCCAAAGTTACCACTCTTCACAGGCCACTGCCTGGAACTAATGTTTTGTGGAATGTACCTTGGAAAATACTTACCTAGTAACAAATTTCACATGACCATTTTTTCTTTGACAACTTCATCTAAACCAGCTCAGTAAGTTATCAGTAAATCTTATGATACCTGCTGGCCCATACCCACTCCTAGGTGAAAATGTCTTGGCCACGTTGAGGCCAGTAGCAATGTTTTGGATCATGTGACTCTACCTCTGATCAGAAAGGATGACAAGACAGAATTGGTACCAAAGAACAACCCATTCACTTATGTGGCCTGCCTCAAAAAGGTGAGATGGGTCAATGTAATTTATGCCAAGAAACGGGAAACAAACAATGAAGCAGAAGGGCTGGAAAGAGGCACACAGTGGCAGCGGGCAGCTAGGACAAATCACAAAGGAACAGGAAACTACCACAATGGAGCAAAGGAATCAGCCAAAGGAGAGAAAGGGAAGAAAAACAAAGACCCTATGTAGCGATAAGCTAAGCAACAGACAGGCTATGTGCCTGTATTTGGGGGCTCCTGTGAACTCAGCCCTTAGAGTTCTCTGAGATCTTCATTGTACCCCCTTTTGATTGGACTGATTTGAGTTGCTCTCTTTGTTTTGCAACCAATCATATTTAAATTCAAACAATGAAAGTTTAATTTATTTCACAGAAATAAAGCAGTATAGCTCAGGTGTTAAAGAGTATAGATTGTAGCATTAGGCTGCTTGGGATCAAATCTCAGTTCATTTACTGTAAGAATCAAAACTTTGGAGAAGTTAACTAAAGCTTCTATTTCCATCTCACAGGATTTTACAAATGGAAATAATGACAGTATCTCCAACCAGTTAGGCTGTAAAGGTTAAATGAGATGTTTGTAAAGTGCTTCATACACATAGAAAGCAACGAATAAATCTTAGCTATTACTACTATTAACTTGAATGTACTTCTTTTCTTTCACTCAACATAAAAATCTTGTTGTTAGACCATAGCTAAGAAAGAAGAAAAAAGTCTTATTTCTGGATGTAAAAATCTAGTAAGTATTGTTTTTTAAAATTTACTACTATATTACAATCACAATGCCTCAACTCTAGGGACTCTCTCACCCTTTGTACATTTTGCAGAGCTAATAATATCAAATCATCTAAAAATATCTTTCATCTAAATGAAATCATTTTCCCACAACAGGATAAAAATGTTACATCAATACCAGATATACCTCATCTAAGGCATCAACATTTTTAAAGATTCCAAAACATAACAACTTTTAAAGGACAACAAAATAAACCTATTTTATAAAATAATAATCTTTTATTCTAGGATTATTATATCTGGAATCAGTATGCAGACATATTAAAATAACAAGAAATACAAAGGAAACAAATACATAGTGGCTTCTATTAAAGCCTTTTAATAACAAACAGTTTCAAATCCAAAAACAAGTAATATTACCATTTACTAACTGTGTTTTTAACTCTACTAATGCCTGGATCATATTCAATTCACTTAATATACTCAAACAGTTATTTACTTCCTATGAAGAATTCATAGTTATTTTAGTAATTATTTATCTATATCATTCTCCCCCATTCAGATAGCTAGGGTTCTCCTGTTTGACAGCAAAGAAATTAGTTGGATCAACTTTAGAAATTATACCAAAACTTAAAAATATTTTTTCCTTTTATTGATTCTAGAGAGAGGGGAAGGGAAGGAGAAAGACAGTGAGAGAAACATCGACGTGGGAGAGACACATCCATCAGTTGCCTCCTGCACACCAAGTGACTGGGGACCAAACCCGCAAATCAGGCATGTACCCTGACTGGGAACCGAACTGGAGACTTTTTGGTTTGTAGAATGATGCCCAAACAACTGAGACATACTGGCCAGGGCTATACCAAAATTTTTAAATCCTGCAATTTATTTTCTTAATTTGTTTGCCACCACCACGATCTGTTAATATAATTTTAAATCTACATCATTATTTTTGTTTCTTTATAAATTTTATTTTATTGATTATGCTATTATGGTTGGCCCAATTTTTCCCCCTTATCTCCCTCCGCACATCTCCCCAGTACTCCATAAGGCAATCCCCACACCATTGTTTATGTCCATGCATGTAAGTTCTTTTGCTACTCCACTTCCTTTACTGTGCTTTATATCTCCATGGCTATTCTGTGACTACCAATTTCTACTTCTTAATCCTCTCACCTCTTCACCACTCCCGCATGCCTCCCTCCCATCTGGCAACCATCAAAACATTCTCCATATCCGTGATTCTGTCTCTCTTCTTCTTGTTTGCTTAGTTTGATTTTTTTTATTCAATTGTTGATAGATATGCATTTATTGCCATTTTATTGTTCATAGTTTTGATCTCCTTTTTCTTCTTAAATAAATCCCTTTAACATTTCATATAATAATGGTTTGGTGTTGATGAACTCCTTTAGTTTTTTCTTGTCTGTGAAGCTCCTTATCTGCCCTTCAATTCTAAATGACAGCTTTGCTGGGTAGAGCAATCTTGGATGTAGGTTCCTGCTTTTCATGACTTTGAATAGTACTTGCCGAGCCCTTTGAGCCTGCAAAGTTCCTTTTGAGAAATCAGCTGACAGTTTTATGGGAACTCCCTGTAAGTAACTAACTGCTTCTCTCATATCTTTTAAGATTCTCTCTTTATCTTTAATATTTGGCATTTTAATTATGACATATCTTGGAGTGAGCCTCTTTGCATCCATTATAAATGGGACTCTCTGTGCTTCCTGGACCTGCATGTCTATTTCCTTCACCAAATTAGGGAAGTTTTCTTTCATTATTTTTCAAAAAGACTTCCAATTTCTTGCTCTTTCTCTTCTCCTTCTAGGACCCCTATGATGTGATGGTTGGAATGCTTGAAGCTGCTCCAGAGGCTGCTTACACTATCCTCATTTTTTAGATTATTTTTTCTTCATGTTTTTCTGATTGCTCGTATTTTGCTTCCTCATGTTCCAAATCATTGATCTGATTCTTGGCTTCATCCACTCTATTGTTGTTTCCCTGTAAATTTTTCTTTATTTCAATCAGTGTGTCCTTCATTTCTGACTGGATCTTTTTATGCTGATGTCCTCACTAAGTTCCTTGAGCATCTTTATACACACAGTTCTGAATTCTGCATCTGACAGATTGCTTATCCCCCATTTACTTAGTTCTTTTTCTAGAGTTCTGATCTCTTCTTTCATTTGGGCCATGTTTCTTTGTCTCTTCATTTTGGCAGCCTCCCTGTGTTTGTTTCTATGTATTAGGTAGAGCTGCTATATAACTCCCTGTCTTGGCAGCATGGCCTAATGTAGTAGGTGCCCTGCAAGGTCCAGTGGCACAGCCTCCCCTATCAACCAAGCTGGGTACTCAAGATATGCCTTTTGTGTAGGCAGAGTACACCCTCCTCTTGTTATTGAGCTTTGACTGCTGTTGGCAGGTCAATGGGAGGGATTTACCTAGGCCAGTCAGCTGCAAGAACTGGCTGTGACCAATGGCCACTAACCTCCACCCTCTGCAAGGTCAGAGTAGTGGGGTTCTGATGTGGTCTTTAGCTGTTTATTGAGGGAGCAGGTCCTGCGGTTTCCTGGGTGGTGCAGGCCAAGGTCAGCCCCCACCTGTGTTCTGCCTGGGGCCACCCCACACGAGCTATAAAGCAACCTGAGACAGCTGCTACTTGTGCTGGCCTTGGAGATTTCCGGACAACGCTAAGGCTAAGTTATAAAGCTAGGGTGGCTACTGCTAGTGCTGGGTCTCGGCCACTCAGCAAAAGATACAAGGGCAGGGAGGTCTGATGTCTCACTGAGGACAGCTGTTGCTGATTTGAGACTATTTAGGAAGTTGCGAAGCATGAGCCAAGATCAGCCACTCACATGGAAAATCACTGCTAACAGTTTGAGTGTGCCAGGAAGTGCATTGTGATGAAGTCTAAAGGGATCTCCATGGAGAGCCCAACAGTGTTAGCCAAGTTGGTGGAGTCTCAGGTATGACACCTGCCTGCCTGCCGGTTCTGTGGCTCTGGGGGGAAGGTTCAGAAGGAACCCAAAACACTAATTCAAAAGTACATGAGCACTTCTATGTTCACTGCAGTGTTATTTACAATCGCTAAAACATGGAAGCAGCCCAAGTGTACATCAATAAATGAGTGTATAAAACAACTGTGGTACATTTACACAATGGCATAGTACTTGGCCATAAAAAGAAAATTTTACCCTTTGCGGTAGTATGGATGGACCTGGAAAACATTATGCTAAGTGAAATATGCCAGTCAGAGAAAGACAAATGCTATATGATTTCGCTCATATGCATAATCTAATGAACAAACTAAACTGACAAGCAAAAACAGGGACAGACTGATAGATTGAGAGCAGATGACAGCTAGTGGGAGGGGCGGGGTTAGGCGGTGAAGAGATTGAGCAAAAAGGACTCATGGACATGGACAACAGTGTGGCGATTGCTGGGAGGAGGGGGAGAAGGGTATAAGGGGACTAAATGGTAATGGAAAGAAATATAATAAAAATTAAATTTTTAAAAAAGTGTTTATAATCAAATGTGGAAACAAACAAAAAAAATTACCCAATCTGTCAAGGTTCAACTCAAAATCAATTATTTCCATGAGCCCTTTCCTGTACTCTTCAGCATTCTAAACACTAATCTTACTGCATGTAGCACTCATCTGGTAATTTAATGTCTTATTGCTGATTGTCTTGTAGTTATAAGTTAGTTTGTAAGCATCTTGGGGCCTGCTTCTTGATACTAGGGACAGATAAGGCTGTAGCAATCTATTGATTATGCTTTGTAAGTAAGTATAAATTCTTTTACAAGCCATAATTTCCAAAAGATAGCTAACCTGTCAGTCAACTAAAATATAAATACATATATGAACATGCATAAACACAAAACACACAAACACACATACATAAACTAAAATAAAAACCATGTTAATTTTTGAGTCCTTGATTATTAACAAAATATCCTATGCCTACTGAATTTAATGAATTCATTTGTGTAAACAGAACTGGCTGATGCTTTCTCAAAACATTCTCTGAAAAGCCATGGCACCAGAGGTCTCAGATCTTGAGATAAAGGTATCCTCAGAGAGATATGGAGTCTATAATTTTATGACCATTAAGATGGGAAAACACATATAAAAAGCAATAACATTCTGTAAAACTGATAAACATCGTCTCGCTGTTCAATAAAACACTTAATTAATCCTAAAGTTTTCGAAAATTCTGCGCAATATACATATAGGAACTTGTAAGCTGCCACTGTATAGGTATCTTCGTTCTATACCTGTTAAAGGACAATACTAAAGCCTCTAAGAATCCAGTTATCCTCATTTATTTTCTAAGTATATTTTATTATGTTATTACAGTTGTCCCAATTTTTCCCTCTTTGTCCCCTTCACCAGGTACCCCTCTGCCCTCCAGCAATCCCCGCCTCAGTTTATGCCTACTGGTCGTGCATATAAATTCTTTGGCTTCTACCTTTCCTATACTACTCTTAACACCCCCCATCCCTCTGTGTATTTTTACCTACCAATTATGCTTTTTAATCTCTGCACCTTTTCCCCCATTCTCCCCCTTCCTCCTCCCAGCTAAGAACCCTCCAAATAATCTCCATGCCTACCACTGTGTTCCTGTTCTGGTTGTTTGCTTAGTTTGCTTGCTTTTTTAGACTCAGTTGTTGATACCTGTTGCTTAGTTTGTTGTTTTTTTTAAATTCGGTTGTTCCCTTTATAATTTTCATAGTTTTGATCTTCTTTTTCTTAAATAATTCCCTTTAACATTTCATGTAATAATGGCTTGGTGAGGATGAACTCCTGCAGCTTTACCTTGTCTGGAAGGCAATTGATCTGTCATTCCACTCTAAGTGATAGTTTTGCTGGGTAGAGTAATCTAGGTTATAGGTCCTTGTTTTTCATCACTTTGAATACTTCTTGCCAGTCCCTTCTTGCCGGCAAAGTTTCTTTTGAGAAATCAGCTGACAATCTTATGAGAAATCCTTTGTAGGTAACTCTCTGCTTTTCTCTTGCTGTTTTTAAGATTCTCTATCTTTAACCTTTGGCATTTTAATTATGATGTGTCTTAGTGTGGTCCTCTTTGGGATGCAACTTGTTTCAAACTCTCTGTGCTTCCTGGACTTAAATGTCTATTTCCTTTGCCAAATTAGGGAAGTATTCTTACATTATTTTTTCAAGTAAGTTTTCAATTTCTTGTTCTTCCTCTTCTCCTTCTGACAACCCTGATTCGGATTTTGGCATGTTTGGAGGTGTCCCAGAGTCCTCTAATACTATCCTCATTTTTTTCTTTTTTTGAATTCTTTTTTCTTCTTTCTGTTTTGGTTGAACATTTATTTCTTCCTTATGTTCCAAATCATTGATCTGGATCCCAGCTTCACTGTTGGTTCCCTGTAGATTTTCTTTATTTCACTTAGTGTAAACTTCATTTCTTCCTTTATGATGTTGCCGTACTCGGTGAGTTCTTTGAGCACTGATAACTAGTGTTTTGAACTCTGCATCTAATAAGTTTGCCATCTCCGTTTTGTTTAGTAGTTTTGGTGACTAATCTTTCATTTGGGCCATTTTTCTTTGTCCCTTCAATTTGGCATCCTCCCTGTGTTTGCTTCTGTGTATTAGGTAGAGCTGCTTTGACTCTGTCTTAGTAGCGTGGCCTAATGTAGAAAAAGCACCTGTAAATTGTGTGGGCGGAGCCTTAGGTGATCTCCAGGGTGGGGCAACCTACTTCACTGTTTTGTGGCTCTATGTTGAGGGAAGGCTCTGAGAGGGAACTATGCCACTGCCTGACTTCTGGAGGTTTGCCCTGCACTTGCCCCATTTCCAGTCACTTCACCCACTCCCCATATGCAACTGGCTCCCTTCAGCTGTTGCCCTTCTGTTGAATACCGGGGTGGGTGTGTTTGTGTATGTTTCAAGACTTTGCAAATCCTGTAAGCCAAGTTTCCTGAAAATCTGGCAGGTTCTTCAGCTGCCCCAACCCCCACTGGTTTTTACAGTCAGAAGTTATGGGAATTTATCTTCCCAGCACTGGAACCTTGAGCTGTGCACTCTGGTCTGGGGCTGGGATTGCTCACTCCCAAGGTATCCCTCCCTATTTTTATCCACCACTTGTGAATATGGGACAGCCTGTGTCTGTTCCACTGCTGCCCCATGTCTCTGCACCACACCATGTCTCCTTGCCTCTCCACCATATCTCCATGTCCCCACCCCTCCTACCCATCTGGATGAATGTGGCTTCTTTTAAATCTTTGGTAGTCAGACTTCCATACAGTTCTATTTTCTGACAGTTTTGGGCATTATTTGTTTTGAGATTTAGTTGCAATTCTTTTTGTGGTTGTGCAAGAAGGCAAAGCATGTCTACCTAGGCCTCCATCTTGACTGTGCACAAGATCTGATTTTAAGATTTTAATTAAAGTTGAAGAATCAAGGATGTTTTACTGGCCTTCAATTAATAAAAAAAATCTTGCGGGAAACGGTGGTGAACAAGTATTCGCTTGCCTGGGCAATGCAGCTGCTCCCAGTGATGCCTGGTTGGTCAAAATGTCCACTGTTATCCTCATTTAAATAAAAAATATCAGGATAAGAAATCAACATTTATGTAAAGACAAAAGTAAAATAAGCACATATATCATTCATATATTATAGTAATTTTAATAATTCTACATTTTTATCCCCAAAAGGAAAACCATGAAGCTAGAGATATCAGATATAGCAAATACTCAAACAAGCTGTTTTTTTATTTGTTTGTTTTTTTAAATTTATCTGGATTGTCAAGACATACTCTGGAAGAAACTACAATTTACTTTCTTTTTAGAAGAGCTGCTCTCAGACCACATATTAATGACCAACAGAATGATTATTGCATTCTTAAAATATTAATAACTATGGTTAATTCAAACTACAGAAATGTTAATTACTAATTATTGAGAGATGCAATAACTACTACTGAACTAAACTACATACTTTAAATAAGCAGGTGACTTTGCTCTGGCCAGTATGATTTGGTTGGCTGGAGCATCGGGGGTTCAATTCCCAGTCAGGGCACATATCTAGGTTGTGGGTTCAATCCCCAGTCAAGGTGCCTATGTGAAGCAACTGATCAATGTTAGTAACATTAACGTTTTTTCTCTCTCTCCATCATCTCTCTCTCTCAAATCAATAAATGTAACCTCAGGCAAAAAAAAAAAAATTTAATTAAAGAAAAAAAAAGCAGGAGACCTTTACTACTAATCTGATGTATAAACTAGTATAAGTACTTAAACATACAGCCTTTAGATTCTTCATTTAAAGTAAAGAGTTTGTACAAAACCTCTAAACTGCCCCAGCTGGTGTAGCTCAGTGGATTGAGGGTCGGCCTGCAAACCAAAGGGCTGCTGGTTTGATTCCCCAGTCAAGGCACACACTTGGGTTGTGGGCCAGGTCCCCAGTAGAGGGCGCATGAGAGGCAACCACACGCTGATGTTTCTCTCCCTCTCTTTCTCCCTCTCTCCCCCTCTGTCTAAAAATAAAACAAATCTTAAAAAGAACCCTCTAAATTGTGCTTAAGAATATACACTCTAGACCACACCAGAAAACAGTTAACTATATTTACTACATACAAAGAATAATATGCCATATTGAATGGAAAACTTATGCTGGCTGAAACAAAAATCTCTGGAACACATTCAACATATTTAAAAGTCCTTATGAATAAAGTGAGGGAATACTGAAACAAAGCTATCCATGTAAAAAACAAAAAGAAAGAAACAGTAAAAAGAAAAAATAATTTTTTAAAATGAGAATAGTTTAAGGGGCCTCTGGGACAACATCAAGCATAAGAACATTTGCATCATAAGGTTACCAGAAGAAGAAAAGAGAAAGCAAGGGACTGAAAACTTATCTGACGAAACAATGACTGAAAACTTCCCTAACCTGGCAAAGGAAACAGACATACGAGTGCAGCAAGCACACAGTTTCAAACAAGATATATCCAAAAAGGCCCACACCAAGACACATAATTAAAATGCCAAAGGTTAAAGACAGAGGATCTTCAAAGCAGCAAGAGAAAAGCAGTTAGTTATGTACAAGGAAGCTCCCATAAGACTGTTATGTGATTTCTTAACAGATACTTTGCAGGTCAGAAGGAGTAAGCATGAAATGCTCAAAGTAATGAAAAGCAAAGACCTACAACCAAGATTACTCTACCCAGCAAGGCTATAATTTATGATGGAAAGAGCTAAAGAGCTTCCAAATCAGAAAAAGTCAAAGGAGTTCATCACCGCCAAAGCAGTACGAATGAATGAATGAATGAATGAATGAGAAAGAAAGAACGAAAGAAAGAACGAAAGAACGAAAGAACGAAAGAAAGAACGAAAGAAAGAAAGAAAGCAAGCTAGCTAGCTAAAGGGAAAGAAGAAGAAAAAGAGAAAGAAAAGGAAAGATAAAAAATATGAATACTAAAATGGCAATAACTACATACATATCAATAATTACTTAAAAGTAGGTGAATCATATCCTTGGTTCAAAAGACAGAAGGTGGTAGAGTGGATAAGAAAACAAGACCCATACAAATGCTGTCTACAAGAGACCCATATCAAATCAAAAGACACACAGAGACTGAAAATGAAGAGATGGAAAAAATATTTCATGCAATTAAAAATGAAAAAAAAAAGCTGGGGTATCAATCCTTATATCAGACAAACTTTAAAACAAAGGCTATATAACAAGAGAAAAAGAACACTACATAATGACAAAGGGATCAAGCCAACAAGAGGATATAACCCTTGTTATCTTCAGACTAGAAGAAATAAAAGGCTTTCAAATTGGAAAGAAAAGTCACCCGCAGATGACACAATGCTGCATATAGAAAGAACCCTAAAGATTTCACTAAAAAACTATTAGAAATGATAAGTGAATTCAGTAAAGTAGCAGGATACAAAAGTAATATTCAGAAACTGGTTGCATTATACACCAATAACGAACAATCAGAAAGAAAAATTAACAAAACAACTGCATTTAAAAAACTACCTAGGAATAAATTTAACGAAGGAGGTAAAAGATATGTACTCAGGAAATTATAAGACATTGAAGAAAGAAACTGAAGATACAAATAAATGGAAGCATATACTGTTTTCATGGATAGGAAGAATTAACATAGTTAAAATGTACATACTACCCAAAGAAATCTCTAGATCCAATGAAATCCCTATCAAAATACCAATGATGGTTTTCACAGAACAAGAACAAATATTCCAAAAATGTATATGGAACCACAAAAGACCTCGAATAGCCACAGCAATCATGAGAAAAAAGAATAAAGTTGGTGGTATTATGCTACTTGATATCAAACTATACTACAAGTCTATAGTAATCAAAACAGCATTGGCAAAACAGCATTGGTACTGGCATAAAAATTAATGCACAGATCAATGAAACAGAACAGACAGCCCATATATAAACCCACACCAATATGGTCGATTAATCTATGACAAAGGAAGCAAGAATATACAATGGGGTAAAGACAGTCTTCAATAAATGGTTTTATGAAAACTGGGCAGATACATGCGATAAATGAAACTAGACCACTTTCTTACACCACATACAAGAATAAACTCAAAATTGATTAAAGACTTAAATGTAAGACTCAAAACCATAAAACTCCTAGAAGAAAACATAGGAAATAAGCTCTCTGGCATTGCTCTTAGTAATATATTTTTTGATATGTCTCCTTGGGCAAGGGAAACAAAAGAAAAAATTTTAAAATGGGACTACATCAAACTAAAAAGTTTTGCACAGCAGAGGAAACCATCAACAAAATGGAAAGACGATCTAATGAATGAGAGAAGGTATTTGCTAATGATACATCCTATAAGTGGTTAATACCCAAAATGTATAAGGGACTCAAACAACAAATGCCAAAAAGACAAGCAATCCAATTTAAAAATGGAAAGAGGACCTGAACAGACATATCACCTTACACCTGTCAGAATGGCCATCATCAATAAATCAACAAACAAGCGCTGGCAAGGATGTGGGGAAAGGGAACCCTTGTGCACTGATTGTGCAATTGCAAATTGGTGCAGCCACTATGGAAAACAGTATCGAGGTTCCTCAAAAAGTTAAAAATAGAACTACCATATGACCCAGCAATCCCACTTCTTGGTATTTATATGAAGAAATCTAAAACACAAGTTCAAAAAAACATATGCACCCCTATGTTCACTGCAGCATTATTTATAATAGCCAAAATATGGGAGCAACCAGTGTGTCCATCAGTAGATGACTGGATAAAGAACAGGTGTTACAAATACACAATGAAATATTACTCGGCCATAAAAAGAATGAAATCTTACCATTTGCAACAAAGTGTATGGACCTACAGGGTATTATGCTATGTAAAATAAGTCAGAGAAAGTCAAATGCCATATGATTTCAGTTATATATGGAATCTAAAAAACAAAATAAACCAACAAAATAGAAACAAACTCACTGATACAGAGAACAAACTGATGGTTCCCAAATGGGAGAGGAACTGGAGTTGGGCGGAAAAGGTAAAGGGATTAAGAAGTACAAACTGGCTGTTACAAAACAGTCATGGGGATGTAAAGTACAGTACAGGATATATAGTTAATAATATTGTAGTAACTATATATAGTGTCAGGTCAGAATTAGACTGATCAAGAGGATCACTTCATAAGTTATATAAATGTCTACCCACTATGCCATACACCCGAAACTAATATAATACTGAATTTCAACTATAACCGAAGTGTTTTATTTAAAAAATAAAAAAGCGGAAAAAGTATATTAAAAAATTATATAATGCTGGTACTACTTGAGAAAAGCTGTCCAAACAGATCTTAAAACAATAATCATCTGATAACTATTTTTTAAAATGTCCATGATTTATGAAGCTAATATAAAAAATAATAAGAACTACAAGATAATTCCCAGTGTTTATATGAACGTACTTCCATCTTAGGTAAAGCCCAAAAAGAGACATTTGGCGATTGATTGCAGGCAGCTTGGAGCTCTTAAAGCTTAACATAGTCAAATTCCAAGATGGCTCTACTGCCACAGTCTCCTTGTCGTGCCTCCAGAGTATTCCCCACGCGGGGAAAGAATGGCCAGCAGCCATAATCTTCCCCGCCACTCCCATCAGTAATTTCTACACAGTCTCCTTGTCTCTAACCCTAATAATTAAAATACATGAGAGAAATTAAACTTAGTTTCTTACCAGAAAAATGCTGAAAGTGATTTAGTGATTATAATGAAGGCTGCATCTATGTACACTAAAAACTCTCTTTTTAAGGAAGATGATCTAGGAAAGTGCCTGTTAGAGAGTGGGAGCAGGAGAAGGTGGTATGTGGCTGGCAACTCACCTAAGTAAACTGATAATTCAGTATTATTTTCACACATATTTATAACAAGTGCCAGGTATTTTACTAGACACCAGCAATATAAAGAAGGGAATGCTGCAGTTCCTGTCTTAAAAGAGCTCACAGTAAGGTTTAAAAGTCATCAAAATAATCAACACAAGGTATCTATCCCTCTATTTTTTAAATATGTTAAAATAGCTGTATCTCCAGTCAATGAATATGAAAACATCCAGGGAACTCCAGAAAAACCATACCCAGCTGCAATTTTGTAAAACATGCCTAAATATTGAATATTTTGTATGGGCATGAAAACCATATATACACATAAGTAAAATAATAGCTACCATTTTTTGAGGTTATTTTCTACTATGCAAAAGACCCTGCTTATTAGCTCATTTAATCTTCCTTAACAACCTTATGAAGCAAGGACTATTATTACTATTACGCCAGGTTTACAGAGGATAAACTAATCTCAACACTTAAGTGATTTGTCCAGAGTCACACTCTAGTACCTGGTTACACAGAAATTCAAACTCGGGTTGTCTGACTCAAGAATTTACGCTCATTTCTGACCAACCGATTATACTACCACATGCAGGTACCCACTACAAAGGTACAAAGCAAGGGAGAACACTACTTGAGCAATTAGAGGCCTCTCATCCAAACATGGAGCACTGAGGCTGTAAAGGACCAGGAGAAGTCACTCAGGATGGCAGGGAGGAAGAGTATCCTTGTCATGCAGGACACCATGGCTGCAAGACAAAGGTAATGAAGATTTCCTCTGCCACTGCCACTGTTCAGTCACCTTGAGGCATCCTGGGTATGCATTTGAAGCCAGTATGAATCTTTCAGATTTATAATGAAAAACTAAATACAAAGTGATATGATCGTTTTATTGAAAAAATTACCCTGGCAGCAGTACAGAACTAGCTGAAGAAGAATTCGATGGAAAGGAGGGAAATAAAAAGGTTCCACCGGCAGACTGTAGGGTGTCTCCTAATAGCTACGATGATGATGGTGGTGATGACGGTGATAACAGAAGTTCCACTTTACTAGGTATATGGACCGCATTTGCCAATATTCTCTTTAGCTAACTTTCTGCCAAAGAAAACGCAGACCTTTAAAGAAAAGGAGCCACCCCTCCTTCCCCACTTCCTCCATCTTCCCACTTAGAACACAGATGTGATAGAGCTAAGATGTTAAGTATAAAGTTGGAAGCAGCCTGGGTTCGAACGGTTATTTATAAACCCAAAACTGTCTAAACCCAGACCTTTATGTGAGAGAGAAATAAATTTCCATATTGCTTAAGATATCTGTTAGGTCTTTAGTACAGGTAGCCAAACCTCTGTCCTAACGGAGTGCTCTTTACAGTAATCAAAGTAAGGACTGAAAAGGATCTGAATTATGGCACTGAGTGTGGGAACACACAGAAAAAGAGGAATGTGAGAAAAACTTTGGAAGAAAAAAAAACACTTTGAAGTGAAAGTGAGGGAGAAAGGAAAAAGTGTGGCAAGTTTCTGACTTGGGTGAATGGCCAAGAGAAAAAGGTTGGGAAGAGCCCGACATGTTTACTTACACATGTTAAATTTCCAATTCCTATGAAACACTTAGGTGGATTTTTTTTCTGCAGGCAGTTCCACCTCCTAGTCCCCATATATGTACCCTTGCTAGTGTCTTCTTGATGTCTTATAGCTGCCCAAAGCCACCCAATCATTATAGACTTCGTAGGTTTCATACTGACATGGATGTGAACCTTTTAAAAGAAGAATTTTCTCTTTCTCTGCTAGTGAGATTGATCAATCCTGGCAAAATTAGGTAATTTCCTTAAGAACAAGGTCAATATCCCTCTCCCCCTCCCCAACCACTCAAAAGACACTTGACTAAATGGTTGAAAGGAAACCATCTTGCACTCCACTTATGAAAGGCTGCAAAAGTTTATTCGAAGCAGAAGAGTCCAGCTTTTTCCCAAATATTCTATCTACACTTAGCAGTCTAACCCTGCAATTTTAAACCTTTTTCATCTCATGGCATACATAAACTACTAAAATCCTGCAACATACCAAAAAATATATTTTTGCCAAATTTGATCAAAAAAATAGGTATCATTTGATTCATTCACAGCGAACAGCTATTGTGTTAGCTGTTGTCATTTTTTAAATTTGCCAGTCTAAGGGAACAGAAGTCAGTGCCCCTGGCCAGTCAGGTATTGCCTGTTTTAAAAATTCTTGTGGCACACCAGTGTGCTACGGCACACAGGTTGAAAACTGTTGCTTTAACCTGTAAAACGCCATTTGGTATCTGGATTGTTTTTAGTTGCAGCTTCATTCCAGGCACATAATAGTCAATAAACATTTCTCAAATAAACAGATAAATAATATACTTATCTGGGGATCCCCCCATTTCAACAGAGGATTTGTGCACAGTATAAAAACACAGGATTCAGGTACTGATACCACCAGTTCCAGCTATAGCCTGAAACAAATTACTTAATGTCTCCAAGTCTCAGTAACTTAACCTACCTTCTGTATTTGTTGTGAGAAACTAATTAAATTTAATAAAGACTTGCACATAGTATTTGATAAATGGCAGTCATGAATAGAAATTATGCATCCCATCTTTTACCCAACTAAAAGGCCAGGGACTATTATCATAAAATCCCCTGAAACATATTACGATAACTTTATCAAATGCTATAGTGTTTTCAAATAGCCTTCAAACTTCTACAACCACATTCCACAAACTTCTACAAACACACCATCTGAACAATAGCACTGAGGGGGGCTCTGGGGGAGGGGAGGAGGGTAAAACAGTTTTTTAGCAATACAGTTAATTTACATTTTCAAAAACCTTCAGTTTTTCACTACCCTAAATGAATCCTTACTGTTGTTATTCCTTCTCACTTATTTCCTCTAACAAAAAATTAGTTTTATTAATCTAATCCTGTATAGATTGTAGTTTACACGGGTTAAAATTATTTGGTAAAACATATCTCAAAAGAAAAATAAGTAACATTCTTTTCAAATTCCATACAACTGCATGGGGCAATTATATAAAGCATTTGTAAAATCCACTCCAGTCCTAACTGTTCTTTTCCATTGCAAATTAATTTTCATACTATAATTTTCCAAGTTTGTTCTGACACTTGATTTCTCTGTCTGAATATAACCAGATTTAGTTTAAGTTGCAAATAACAAAAGACAAATTTTTACCTATAAGCACATGTCATTAACTATAAACAGATTTTTTTTCACTTAAGAACTTGACCAAAAACTAGTTATTTTCTTGAAACAAGAATCTTCCAGTTCAAATTTTTAAATCTTACATTTTAAGTAAACAACAACAACAGAATATCTGCTTGAAGGAGAAACTATCTTGAGATGTCAAGTTCCCAAACAAATTAATTGCTTTCTTCAAATCATCATGCTAACTGACCTTGTATATTAATAAAGTACACAGAGTTACAGTGAATCAAGGAAAAGGAAATCATGTAGACTGGTCTCATTGGAGGGAAATGGGCCTTTCAAAGGAAGATATAAATCTTTCTCCTAGCTCAGTCTATTAAGGAAATCACCAAAAAACCCTACAGCTCTGACTACTCAATAAATATTCAGTAAATAATTATTCACCTCCTACTAGGTAAAGTAGTGTGCTAAAATAACAGATTTATCTTTGCTGAAAATACTTTTTTTCCAATTTCAAAGATTTCTCTACTCATAGAATACTGGGATTTATTTAGACCACGTCCTCAAGGGACTCTTTCAGCCCAGATAAATGAGACAATTACAAAACGGAAGATCTTGGAATTTCCAGAACTCAGATTCCTGATTTTAAGTAGTCTGAGGACATAATAACGGCGGAAGACAAGTAGTAATCTGTAATATTTCAGAGACATGACTAGAATTAAGTGTATGGCCTAACCTTCCTGGTCCAGTCCCTTACCATTCTCACCGCTGTGAAGCTAGGCAGTTTCCAGTGCTGTGGCTTAAGCAGTAACTTTTAAGTAATTTTTTTTCCTAATTAAAATCCCCCTGAAGAAAATGGGAGTATAAACTGACACAATCTTTCTGAAAGGCAATTGAGCAATACACCTCAAAACTATTTTTAAAAATGTTCTTTTGGCTTTTAGGAATGGCTGGAATAAAAGTTAAATGATGCCCTGGCTGGTGTGGCTCAGCTGGCTGGAGAGTCGTCCCACAGATCTAAAGGTTGCAGACACAATCCCCAGGCAGGGCGTATACACAGAGGCAATCAGTCCATGCTTCTCTCTCTCTCGCATCAGTGTTTCACTCTCTCTCCCTCCCTCCCTCCCTCCCTCTCTCTCTAAAAACAATGAAAAAAGTCCTCAGGTGAGGATTTTTAAAAAAAGAAGACATATGATGTTTCCAAAGCTCTGTCTCTCCATTTCTTGGCTTTCTTAGCCTCTGTTCAATATTCAGAAATACTCACAAAACATAGTAAGGAAAATACACACTGGCAGCCCCAACTTAGTTAAAGTGTCCTACCTTAGACAGCCCTGTAGAAAAAGAGACTTTTTTGTTTCTTACATAAGAAAAGACCTAGAAATGGCTCTAGTTACTCTAGGGAGAAACTAGAAGCAATTCTTTCCCTGGGACCACAGAGAACAGAAGATCTGCTTCCCCTATTAGGGAGGGAAGGAGGGAGAACAAAAGAAAGAAAGAAAAGAAAGGAAAGGAGAGAGGAGAGGAGAGGAGAGGAGAGGAAAGGGAAAAGGAAAAGAAAGAAAGGAAGAGAGAAAGAAATCTTACCATTTGCAACAAAATGGATGGACCTAGAGGGTATTATGCTAAATGAAATAAATCAGACAGAGGAAGGCAAACACCACGTTTGATTTCACTTATATGTGGAATCTAAAGAGCAAAATAAACAAAATAGAAACAGACTCATAGACACAGAACAGACTGATGGTTGCCAAATGTGAGGGAGGGTTGGGGGACTGGGTGAAAAAAAGGTGCAGGGATTAAGAACAACAAATTGGTAGTCACTAAATAGTCACAGGGATGTAAAGTACAGCACAGGGAATATAGTCAATGATATTGTAATAACTATGCATGGTGCCAGGTGGGTAGTTGTAATATCAGGGAGAACACCATGCTGTACACTTGAAACTAACATACAATCACACTTAAAGTAAACTATAATTAATAAATAAAATTAAGGAAGGCATGCTTCCCAACGGAAGGGAGGGTGTGCAGAAAATTAATACATGTTCATTTAGATGTGCATACCCTTTGACCCAGCAATTCCACTTCTAGGAATTAAAACTTACAGTATTATTGTATGCCAGACACTGTTTAAATAATTTATAAAAATAAGCTCATTTAATCTTTAAAATCAATCTCTAAAAGGAAGATACTGCTATTTATTATTATCCCATTTTATAGGTACAGAAACTCAGACACAGAAAAATTAACTAACTTGTCTGAGACCAGAACTACTAAAAAATAAAACCAGGAATCAATCCTAGATCATCTGGCTCCATTCCAAGCTTTTATCTACTAAACTTTACTTACCTTCTCTCTTTTTATCTACTTGTTCGAAGAAATTAAAGATGAAAATTAGCTGGGAGGATTCATCACAGCACTATTTATAACAGCAAAAATTTTAAAATGCCCAAAATGTCTAATCATAAGAAACTGGTAAAATTATCATATATTTAAATTCTGTTAAAGTCAAACACTTTATAGCTAATAAAAATTAATTCTATAATATATATTTAGAATACGAAAAACTGTCAATACTATAGTTAAGTTTTAAAAACACAGACTGCATAAACAAGCAAAAACTGTGAACTTGTTTTGTAGGAAGCAAAATAAAAATGACACCTACAAATGTATATGGATGCACACAATAGTATCTGGAAAGTTACCTGTTAAAATGTCAGCAGTACACCATTTCACACCCACTAAGATGGCTATAATCAAAAAGGCAGATAACAACAAAGGAGTAGCAACTGCAAAACTGAGGACAATCTTCATTCCTTAGGTGTCCAACTCAGCCCGGGGGCCACATATGGCCCAGAATGGCTATGAATGCGGCCCAACACAAAATCATAAATTTACTTAAAACCTTTCTTTTGTTCATCAGTTTTCATTAGTGTTGGTGTATTCAATGTGTGGCCCAAGACAACTCTTCTTCCAGTGTGGCCCAGAAACACCAAAAGGTTCAACACCCCTAACTTAGGAAGAATGGCAAGTACTTCACTATAGTTGAGGCTTACTCATTTGCCAATTATCAACTACTCACAAACTTCCTCAAGTCTTTCAACAATTCCTTCAATAGCCTCAAACCTCATGACATTCAAGTACAATACAAAGAACTCTTCATAAGGTGGTGATTTCACCATGCCATTTCTTAAAATTATCCATTAAATAAACGATCCCTAGTGAGCCTCTATGTAACATGCTCATAGGAGAAAAGACCAGTCACATTGTTTTGTTTTGGCTTTTAAACTACATGTATTGGTAACTAATTATTATTTAATCATTAATAGGAAAAACCAGATCTATTATAAGAGAGTAAAAAGAAAACAATAGAACAGTTTTCAGAAATCACTCCTTCAATATAACTGTACAAAATTAAATCAATTTTGAGGCTTAAACTATTATTTTTTTTAAACTGCTTCAACTAACATTCATGCCTACTGAGTAATAAAATGGTATCATTATTTGTTCAGATTAAAATCAAACAGGAAAGACTACAAAGCATCAATTAAATATAAATAGTAACACACAGTTCTACTGAACTTTTAAAAGTTATACAAAAAAAAACAACGATGCTTGTTTAGCTGTGCTTTGATTTGTACTTGAACATTATGACCACGTTTCTAAGAAACATCAAAGTTCTGCCAATGTTGGGGCCATGGATGGGAAACAGGTACAAATACAAAGGTATCCTCTTCTCATGCTTTTGTATGTGTATCTCCTTTTCTTGTGTTGAATTCTAATACAGTACACCAGTTGGTACTGTAGTTAACTCTGGTAGTTAAGGAATGGAATTATTTCCTAAAGTACAATCCTGGTATAATCATCCAGAAAAGACTGACCCTTAGACAGGAAACTAGAACCAGTAAAGTGGACCTTAACAGATCAGACAGGAATGGACTATCTGGCCCCCATCTAAGGCCTAGACTTAAGGAGACACATTGAGAGGAAAGATAACCAAGATAATCTCCCTCATAAGACAACAGGCCAAAAACTGGGTAGGACAGTATCCCTTTATGAGAGCACAGACAGAAAAGGAGTAAACTGTAACTTGCACACCAGATGACTGACTAAGAAGTCACTCTCTAGACTCATTACCCCTTTGTCTTTAGAAAAGTCTTATTTCAATGTTCCCTCCTGCTTCAACTGTCTGTCAGCAAATAAAAGGGAAATGATTGGGTGGGGAGGTAGTTATTTGGGCCAGAATGTTAAAAAGTACCATTCCATGAGAACACTAGAGAAACAGAAGCATTGGAGCTGTGAAGTAAGCCAACCCTCCTAAGGTGGCTTTCCTTCCATTGTCAACCTTGGAAGACTGGGGTTTCATTTTATCAAGACACCTAGAAAGCTTCTGTACAAGTACCTAAAACCAAATAAAACGTGACAAGGTCTGAAGAGGTTGGTACAACAGTCAAGAGTCAGCAGCTTTCTGTAATGTTTGAAATTTTTATAACAAGTATGTATTATCACCACAGTAAGTAAAATTTGAAACAACTTAGCAATAGGCAGGCCAGTCAAAGTAGGAATACAATGATACACCAGAACCATGGCAGTATTAGTTAAAACTGGGTAGAAACATAGATGATCAAAGTTTCTAATCACTAGGACAGAAGAAGAGTTCAAGAGCCAAGTAACAAAGGTCAGTCAGAAAGTAGATCTATAAACAGGTAAATTCAAGATGTAAGAAAACCAGACCACCACTCTGAAATCAAAGGCAACTAACCTGCTTTCCGTGAAAACAAGCACTCTTCCGAAAGTACAACCCCATTTGTGCTTGTAGTTGTGAAAGCACAAGGTTGCTTTAAAAGAATTTAGTGGCAATACCCTAGATTCCATGAAAAAAAAAAAAGGTATTTTACTCCTTAAGAGCCTAATTCTCTGTCAGGAGAACTTGGTGGGTATGATACCCATCTCCCTATGATATCCAGCTTACATATTGTAAAACTGAAATATTTTAAGTTATTTGCAGAATGTATTAAATATTGTTTTAGCCCTGACTGACATGGTTCAGTTGGTTGGGCAGGATCCTGCAAAGAGAAAGGTCACCGGTTCAATCCCCGGTCAGGGCACATGCCTGAGTTGCAGCCAGTCCTCGGCGGGGGAGTGTGACAGAAGCAATCAACTGATGTTTCTCTGACACATAGATGTTTCCTCTCTCTCTCTTTCTCCTTCCCTTCCCCTCTCTCTAAAAATAAAGTACTTAATTTTAAAAAATAGTTTTAATTTCATGTTCTTTGTTTCTAAAGCAAAATATACACCTTATAAAACTAAAATTACATTTAAGTGACTTTCCATTAACTTTTATTCTATGGCTTAACAGTCTTCATTAAGAAAAAACGTTTCGCAATCCTCCTCAGTTCTAAGACTGCAATAGAATCTTATAAAAACAAAGTACCAATATACCAGAAGGGATAAAACAAAAATTCCTTCATAGAACATACAACACTTAATAATTCAGTGCTCCGAAATAACATTTTAGCATAAAATGAAATTATATGTACCTGTGAAGGCCCACTAAGTCACTTTTTAAAGCAACCATTAAGAGTGTAGAAAACAATGTGATCTTTCATTGCCTCCTCTGAATTTATATAGTATTCATAATTACTACAAATTACACCATGCTGTACATTTCTTTGTTTGTTTGTTTATAATCATTTAATGAATGTCCTACACACACCTTTACTTCAAGCTTTGGTCACAGTTAAAAATCAAATAAAGCATTAAATTTAAAAAGCTTGAAAAGAAGCTCCTTAATCATTATAGCTAATGATTTTTTTAACAGTGATCACTTTGCATAGATTAACACTTACTTTCTATAAGACCTTGCTAAGAGGAAAAAATGTTTCTCACCATAATTAGGAGTCCAGACTCACCTGTTATACCAAAAAACAGAAACTGTACTTTGCAACAGAAAAATATTTTCAAAAGCAAGTTCATCTTCCTGACTGTCAATGTTCTACAAAAACAATTTTGAACCTTTTTGTGTAAGAGGTTTTTAAATTTTGTTTTTCAAAGTATTATCAAGAATTTCAACTCCAGAGATGAAGTGCAGAAAGACAAGAAAAAAATGCAATGAAAACAAAAATTTCCTATGGCCTATGAAAATAGTTGGGGAGAAAAAAGCCATCTTCACTGCTCTAATGTAATCTTCATTTATGACTTATCTGTGCTCTTCTGGTCCCAGTTATTTCAGCCAAATTGAGGGCCTACTCATTGTTTATCACATAAGTGCCTTTGCCATTACTACCGTTCCCTCACCTGATAATCCCTTCCCCATTCCAGTTCCTCACTCCTCTTTACACCCAATCCCTTTAATGACCATACTTAAAGAAAAAATTTTATTCAAAGTCAGAAAATCTATTTCAAGGCCCATTTAATCTCATTTAATTCCATTTATGATCTGTATGACAGTGGGGAAATTATTTAACCTCGATGGATCCCACAGGATAAATCACTGTGTTACTATAGTCACTGAGATAATGTATGTGAAAACACTCAATTTTTTAATAGACAAACTGAAGATCAAATCTAAAAGTCTGCCCTTAAAGCAAATAAATGTAAACTGTGCAACATATCCAAAGACAGTGTCTACTAACTTTACCAACACAATGATATAGAGAGAACAAGTAGCACTAGTAAAAGAACAAAAAACATACATAAACCGAAACTTTTCTAAATACTGTGTGCAAAGCTACACAAATATCTTCCAAAGAATTCTGAATCTTCTGTAGCATATTATGCAACCAAGTACGATATTTAAAACAAATGTCCTTTTAACTCATAATGTTGTGGGAGTGATTTCTTTAAAATATATTTGGCTTTTGAATGTATAATCTATTATATAATTATTTTTTGTCCAGATAAATTTCCTAACATTTACAAACATTATAAAGACTGCATTATAGCCCTGACTGGTATGGCTCAGTGGGTTGGTTATTGTCCTGCAGACCAAAGAGTGGCCAGTTCGATTCCTGGTCAAAGCACATGCCTGGGTTGTGGGCCAGGTCCCCGAGTGGGGACACGCAAGAGGCAACTGACTGATGTTTCTCGCACACATCAATGTTTCTCTCCCCCTCTCCCTCCCTTCCCTTCTCTCTAAAAAATAAATAAATAAAATCTTTTTTTAAAACTCATTATAAAAACCACAAGAACCATTGTGTTTGTAGTGGGTTGAAAATTCCCCAAAATGTATATTCACCAGAACCCCATGATGTGGAACTAATTTGTAAATAGGGTCTTTGCCAACATAATTAGTTAAGGATCTCGATGTGAAATCCTCCTGGAGTAAGGATGGGCTCTAAATCCAAAGACTAGAGTCTTTATAAGAGAAAGGAGAAGATATAGACACAGACACAGAAAAGAAGGTCCCATGCAGGCCATGCAGAGATTAGAATTATGCTGCCCCAAATCAAGGAAGCCTAGGGTTACCAGACACTAGAAGAAGCAAGAACGGATTCTTCTGCAGAGACTTCAGAGGAAGCGCTGCCCTCCTAGTACCTTAATTTCGGACTTCTAGCCTCCAGAGCTGTAAAAGACTAAGAGTCTATTGTTTTAAGCAACGAAGTTTGTAATAATGTTATAGCAGCCTTAGGAAACTAATAGAGTGTTAAAGAGCTAATTGGTGGCTATTATACAATACATTGTACTGTTCTTAAAACATTTCAAAAAGTGAAGATTATTTCTCTAGTACTTCCCTACAGCAGGGTTAGTACTCCCTTAAAACTCAAGTTTTTTTTTCTTTTCTCTTCTTAATCTTTTTGTTCCTGTACTCCAAAATAATCAGTATCTATAGAACTGAACATACAATTTTTAAAATCTAGCCCGTTTGAAATTCATTTAAACTTATGCATTAGTTGTATGATATGAAATACTTCCATAGGCACAATTAATTTTTCATTCATTTTTTCAGCAAACAATAGAAAACTTACCAATATAACTGAAAAAAAAACAAATAAATCTCTGAAAAACTCTACAACAAAGACATTTTTAAGTATAATGAAAAGTAAAATAATTATGAAATTATAAAAGTTATCTTTTCCTTCCCAATGCAGATTATGGTAATGAGAATTTTAAATGAATAGCCTTTACTTCATAAACAATTTCATTACACAAATCATTACTCAAATTCAGCAATTGTTAAATAATAGTACAATAAATTGTGTGATATTTAATATCACAGTTTTGACTATAGCAGTGTTTTAGAATTAGGAAATACTAGTCCACCAACACAAAGATTTAGTCAATAGCTTCATTTTAATAATAATTTTCAGTGAGGATGATCATCATGTTGGTTACAACCTACAGTATATAAAATAACGGGGACATAAAATTGTTGCTCAAAAGTTATTTTTTTAAAGTAGGTTTATAGCTGTTAGTACAGGAAACAGTTTACTCTTGTATTATTTATTAATTTTTGTATTATTTATTTGTATTACAACTGTAAATCTACTTTTTTAAAAAGATTTTTTTATTTATTTTCAGAGAGAGTGGAAGGGAGGGGGAAAGAAAGGGAGAGAAACATCGATATGAGAGAGAAACATCAGTTGGTTGCCTTTCACATGCCCCCAACCAGGGACCTGGCCTGCAACCCAGGCATGTGCCATGACTGGGAATTGAACCAACAACCTTTTGGTTCACAGGCCGGCGCTCAATCCACTCAGCCACACCAGTCACCGCTCAAAAAGTTATTTTGAGAGGTTAGGTTTCTTAGGAGTTCATTATTTAAATAAAATTTAAAATGTAAAACCTTATCTTGAAACCTCTTTCTTAGCACATATCACCACTATCTTTTCCCAATACTTCCCAGTCCATTAGCTAAGTTTATCTGTAGATTTCTGGCTCTGCAGTATGTCTATGTGACTTGTCACTTCCCACAAAGTCCCTGCAGCCGATCAGTGATGTGTTTTAATGTACACCAACATAGAATATCTCCAAGACTAATGAAATAGTAAGTTTACTGTCCAAAGTTCACAGTCTAGAGGTGAAGTGTCACAGCTCACTGATATATTTGAATCCTGTATATACTCATGCTTGAGACCCCAGGTCCTAGCAAACTTCCTTCCCATACACATCCCCACCTGTCCAGTATCAACTGCTTTCATTCCATGGATTTCTACTCTTCTTTCTGCTTTGACATATGTTCAAAGCTGTCCTATATATTTTTAAGCTCTCTTTGGACCTCACTATTTCTGCAATTAGATTGAAACATGTCTTATTAAGGCATTAATGAGCCAAATACCTCGGGATATTAACAAACAGTCTTTCTATCCTGAAGAGAAAGTATTCCAAGTTTTCCAACCAGATATTCTTACCTTTCAATATCAGATGACTCAAACAAATGGTCTTAATCTGCTGCCTCCACTTCCTATCCTTTCTCCTGCTTAAAGTTTTGCAACTTGGTTTACAACACAACATTCCAGCTGCAACAATTCTAGAGTAAGACTATCCTTCATATAAATTCTCAAAAGATAGCATGCTGTACTGAATACAGGTATCAGAGAACCCCTAGTCCAGGATTTGCCACTCAACAGCTATACAACCACTCACAAGTAACAATGGATGATAAGGGCATTAAGAGGTGTATTGGTTCCTTATCCATAAATTGGATTCAATTAGATAATCGATACAGTAAACTTTCAACTCTAAAATTGTATGAAATGCAAAGATCTTCATTAGCTCCACATCTCTATGATCTCTATCTGCCACACCTGACACTGAGGAATATTCTCTCACTTTTTATGACTCTGGATTTCTAAAACAGAAAACTCTAATTTATAGTGGTTATACCTTTCGTGTAAACATACAAAGTTAGTCTTTCATGTAAGAAAAAAAAAATTCAGAGGGCAGCTATGACAACCGCACTCTTAAGTCATTAGGTACCCAGATTCATTCTTGGTTGTGTGGGCCCTTATGTACATGGTCCAAGTTAGCTGCTGGAGCTCCAGTCTTCACACCAGCATGCCAGTCTCAGGAAAGAGGTAAGCTAGGAAGGCATACCCTCATCCTTTTACAATACTTTTGTGATGCTCTGATCATCATTTCCACTTACATCCAACTGGCCAGAACTTATTCACACATTAGAAAGTTGAAAACAGTCTCTCTTCTGCATGACCAAAAATGCAGCCAAAAATCAGGGGTTCAATCACCAGGGAGGAGAATGGCCCTTGGGAAAAGCTAACCATCTCTGCCAAGCTCTTCAACCCCTTCTTCTCTGCTACTGCTTATTTTCCACCCTACTGGCCACAGTGTTCCCCAAAGCTCAGTCCTTGGTCCTCTATTCCCGTCTCTATTCCTACTTTCTGAGGGCACTCGCACAGTGTCATAGCTCTGCCTACTCTAATGACTCTCAAGTCTTTGTGTCCAGCCCCTACCTGTCCTCAGCCCCTACCTGTCCTATCTTTTGAAGTCTTCATTTGGATGGTTACAATGTAAAACCCATTTTCTTCCAAACCCACAAAAGTAGTACGTAATTTTAAAAGAAAAACATTTCAGCCCTGGCCAGCGTGGCTCAGTTGGTTGGGCACTGTCCCACAAAGTAAAGGGTCACTGGTTCAATTCCTGGTCAGGACATATGATTGGGTTGCGGGTTCCATCCCCAGTCGGGGTGCATATGAGAACGATGTTTCTCACATCAGTGTTTCTCTCCCTTTCTTTCTCTCTCCCTTCCCTTCTCTCTAAAAATAAATTTTTTTAATCTTTAAAAAAAAAGAAAAAAGAAAGGAAAACATTTTTCAATCTTCTTATTTAAGTCATGACATCACAAATACCCCAGGTTTGGAATTTTGAAGTCACCTCTGACTCCTTTTTCCACTTTCCACAAGCCATGGCTTGCAGGTCATAGTGAGCTTCTAAAAAGAAATGAAATAAATAGTACTACAGGAGGCTTACATAGCATATGACCTGGGATATATATTTACTAAATTGGCTTTGCTCCCCTCAACACTACTGTGATGTTCTAAAGTCACTATCCTAATTATCAAGTCCATAAGCCTATTTGCTATAGGTCGAATGTTTGTGTCCCCCCAAAATTCATTATGTTGAAACCTAACCCCCGACATGATGGCATCCATCTGGATGGAGGTGGGACCAAAATGATGGTATTTGGAGGTAATTAGGGTCATGACAGAGTCCTCATGAATGGGATCAGTGCCCTTATAACAGAAACCCCAGAGGACTCCCTTGACCTTCCACCACATGACAATGTGGTGAAAAGAGGGCCATCTATGAGTCAGGAAATGAGTTCTCACGAGACCCTGAATCATCGGCCTATGCCTTGATCTAGGCCTTCCCAGACTCCAGAATTGTGAGAAATAAATGTCTTTTGTTTAAGTCACTCCGTTTATGGCAATTTGTTAGTGCAGCCCAAATGGACAGACACTATTTTTAGTCATCATTGTACATGACATCTTCAGAGCTTTTTTCTTTACTTTTTAAAAGATTTTACACTTTTCGTTTTTGTTTTTTTTTTAAAGAGAGGGGCAGGGAAGGAGGAAAAGAAGGAAGAAAAATGTGGATCGGTTCCCTCTTCTCCACGCCCCAAGTGGGGAGAGAACCAGCAATCCAGACTTGTGCCCTGAATGGGAATCAAACCAGCGACCTTAAGCTTTGTGGGATGATGCCAACCGACTGAGCCACACCACTCAAGGCAACATCTTCAGAGCTCTTGACATCTGTTCATCATTTCCTCCTCCTCAAAACTGTCTATGCCCAAGGTTTCCATGGTACCACACTATCTTGATTCTCTTGCATTACCACTGACCACCACTCCTATTCAGTTTCCTAGCTGCTACTGCTCTATCTACCTCTTAAATATTTCATTTTCTCTGGGTTCAATTCTTAAGGCACTCCTCTTTTCACCCTATACACATTTTGTGAACAATCTCATTTTTTTCTTTATACCTGGAACATAGCTAGCTACTGGTAATTGCAAATTAAATCCTTAATCTTCACTTCTTTCCTCACCTCCTGACCCATGTATCTAAACAACTAAATAGCATCTCTACCTTGGTTTTAGACAGGCACCTTTAATTCAACATATCCAAAACTAAGCTCAGCATCCCTTTCCCTCATCCAAATTCATTTCTTCTCTTGAATTCCCTATTTGCATTCACAGTACCAACATCTACCCAATTACTCAAGCTAGAAACTGTTATCCTCAATTAGTCTTTCTTTTTTCCCCCTCACATACATTCATTACTAAATTTTGATAATTTCAGTCTCCCAATTATTCTAGAATCCATACCTTCCTCTCCATTCCCACTGTAAAAACTCCTAAGTTTTCTCACATTGGTCTTTCTCCCTCCAGTCCATTGCTTTTCAAGATCCCTACTTTTCAACAAACGTCACTGTCTACAGAGTCATGACGAAATTCGACAGTCTGATATACAGAGTTTTTCACAATCTTACCCCAACCCACTCCAATATCAAAGCCTACCTTAGCTCTCATCTACAGTATACTTCTCTCCATCCCTGGAACAAGACATTCACACATTTACATGTTTTCCTCTCTGCCTGTAATATCTGCTACCCTCCTTTCCACTGGGCAAATACTTACTCATCCTACATAACTTGACTTAAACATCACCTATCATTAGAAGTCTTCTTTTTCCACCAAACTGGATCCATCTTCTTCATTTATCATTAGTTATGAGTATTTCAAGGCTGTCTCCACTGACTATATTAGAAATAGAGACTCTTTACTCATTTATTTTTTCTTCTAGCATTAGCACAATGCCTGGAAAGCAATAAATACTTTTCAAATCAGTAAATCCCAAATGGTTCTTAACAGTTAGCAACAAACAGCAACCAAGAAATCCCAACTACTTCAATACAGAATGGAGGATGGGGAAGAAACCCAGGCTGACTATGAATTACAATAGTTCAGTAGTAACCAGTTAACAATTTTTAAAATGTCTCAAACTATGACATTTCAGGTATTGTGCATAAATTTACCTCTTAGCTTATCTCATTTAAACAGCTTAAATAAAACTAATAAAATACCTGAGAAATATTTCAAATGCTTTCTCCAATATACCTAAGCAAGTTGATATGAAAATATAAAAATTTCAAACGACTATGACACTTGACTCCAAGTTAAATATCATCTAGATAAATGGATTAAATTCTAAATGTATTAATGGACAGAAGAAGTAAACAAAAAGGAGAATGTGAAGGCTTATCAAGGAATTAAACCATGTGGTCATTAGTAATTTTTCCTGGACAAATCTCAGTAAAAATAGAAGAAAGGAAAAAAATGATATTTCCTAGTTATTGTTTCCAAAATATTGATTTTGCCATAGTACATACGCAAAATCAGGAAAATAAAGTCCTGATTTCAAATTATCAAAATTAAACTGTCATAAAAATCAGTGGTGTTCAAGCTATGTTCTCCTCAACATGATGGTAGTATTATAAGAGCACAAAACTGGAAACAAGTTAAACACACAGGAAGACTGAACAAATAAGTAAATATATTAAGGATAGCACAGGCTGGATTTTTCACTTTAAGAGAAGGATATTACAAATATGAAAAAGGAAAACACTAGGGACCCTGGAGTGTTGAACCGAAATTGGAGTTATTGGTATGAACTCACTCTTTTCAATATATACAGATAAACAAACAATACAGGTGTAAATGTGCATGTGAGTGTGTGTACATTCATAAACTTCCCAGCTCCGTCCATTAAGAAGGTCTGGGAGCAGTAAAAACCAAACAGCAATAAAAACGGTGACACTGAGACTTTAGCTTCTAAATGTCATTCTCCACTAAAAGGATGTAGGGTTCCCTAGAGAAATAAATGGCTGATTCCAGGACTAAGGCGAGGACAATATAAGATAAGCCTAGAATATAATAACCCTGTACCAAAATGTAAAGACAATCTCAAAGAATGCTGGGGGCATGTCATGAGGATACAGCAACCAGCCAGAATACGGTCTCACTGGCCAGATGAGGGACAATTTGAGCATCAAAAATAAATAGTAACAGACTGTTATCCACTAAAAACACAGAAAACCATGAATAAGACAGATAAGAATAAAGAAATACCTTAAAAGTTTGATGAGGAACAAGATTATTTACATAGTTTCCAAGTAATCCTCACAAAAACTATTTATTAACTACTACATATTAGCTTTACAGTGAAGAAGCCCGGCAGACATTGCTTATATCAAGTAATCAAAGTGAAAATCATCAATAATGGGACAAACTGAAATTGTGCACCATGTAACAGGATGTAGTGTGCATCCCTTCTATGATATTCCTGCCCAAGTACATAACCTGGATGTCTCTAATCAAAAAAGAACAGATAATCCTAAATTGAGGGGTATTCTACAAAATAACTGCCTTGTAAACTTTAAAAGTATCGAGGTTATGAAAGTCAAGAAAAGATGAAGGAATTGTTCCAGATTAAAGAAAACTAAAGAGACTTGACAAATTAATGCAACACGTAATTCGAATTGGACCCTTTTGCCAGTAAAAAAGTAATGGTGCAATCAACAAACAAAACTTGAACCACTAGGGAGAACTGGATGGACTACTATATCAGTGTTAATTTCCTGATTTTGATTATCATATTGTGATTATGTAGGAGAATATACTTGTTTGTAAAAAACGTACACAAAAGCATTCTGGGGTGATAGGACATCAACAAGGTCAGCAACTTCCTCTCAGTGGTTCAGGCGGAAAATATTCTTTGCACCAGACTAGCAAATTTTCTGCAAGTTTGTGGTCATTTCCAATTTTTTTTCAAGTGAGAAAAAAACAATGTCGCTAGAAATGAAATGTTAAAAACAAACTGTGATTCTCAGTATTGTTAATCTCCTAAGGAAGAAACACCAGACGATGCAAAATAACTAGGAAATAATAAATAAAATTCTGGAGCCAGAAGATACTTTAACTATACAACCCAAACACTTTCCTTAACAACTGACCTAATCAAGTCATGTGCCAGGTAAAAGACTAAAGAATATAAAAGGCTCCCACTAAAGGAGGTTATTAGGAAAGGAAGAGTGAAAGGAACAGTGCATCAAGAGTGGGTAGAACAATGGTATTCTGGCGCTACAAATAGCTGTAATCATCAGCAAAACACAATCTCAGCATTTCCTCTGAAAAATGAAGTGACTGTCAAGCTGGAATCTAAAATTCCTTGCAAATGTGCCACCAGAATTACCCAGAAATAGATGTGGCTTCCCCAGCTCAATTTATCACATGATGCTTAGCTATACAGTGGCACAACAGAATGCAAATACAAAATAAACGTGCGTGTACCCTGAATTCCCTTAAGTTGCAGTTCATTAATTAAATTAAAATGCAATGCGTTTGTCAAAGTGTTCCTTAAGAGTAAAATTTTTAGACGAATGAAAAGAACAATTAAAAGATTCATTAAAATGCAACAAGATCACATTCAGCGATCTATCTTTAAAAGATAGTGTTCAGACTCATTCTCAAATGCCCGTCACACTTGTCCTGAAATAACAGGGTGCATTTCCTAGGAATGTTTAAAAGTACAAGGATCCTTTCCCCTTTCCCAGTAGTACCAAGCGTTCATTGGGGCAGTGACTAGACCGGACCTCAAGAGCACAGAGGTGAGGTAGCACCGGACTCTCAGCACTTCCTTTTGGAGAGGACAGCCCCCCGCGTCACTCATTACTCACTCAGGATGCAGGGCAGAAGTTTATCCCGGAGGAACTTAGCACAGTTGGCTCCCGCCCTCCTAGCACTGCAGTCCTAGCCCAATCGCGCCCGCACCAGGGCGCTGCCCCAGGTACTCAGCCCCGTCCAGGGCTAGGGTCGTGGCACCCTGAGTCGCCCCCAGCTGGCCCAGCTGAGCCGCGGAGGGCGGAGGAGGACGCGGCCTCTTCCCCTCCCCCGCCCCTCGTGCGGGTCCCACACGCCCACCGCGAAGCTCAGTGGGGCCAAGAAGGCCGGACGCCAACCACCAGCTCCGACGCGAACGACCGGGCCCTCCACGCCTCCCAGCCGCGACGCCCGACCCTGCAGAACCCACTGGACAGCAGCCGGGGGGCGGGGGCGGGGAGGCCCGGGGGCGGCGCCCGCCCCACACCCTTACCTGGCTTCTCGTGATCGTAGCCTACTACGATGAAGTAGTCGGCCAGCCGAGCCATGGCCGCCGCCGCCGCGCCCGAGAAGCGGGTGCCCGTCGCCGCCCTCGCCGCCGCCGCCCACCGGGCCCAGGAGGGCTCAGCATTTTCCCTGCAGCAGCAGTAGCGGCAGCGGCGGCACTTCAGCCATGTTTGACAACCGAGGCACGCTCTGCGCCTGCGCCGCTCCTACTCCCGCTCCTCCCCCGCCCCCACCCACGGGCTCCCAGGCCCGAGCCCAGGCGGTGCGCCCACCCCCACTCTCCGTAGGCGGGTTGCACCGTTGGGTTTGGGGAGTGGGCAGCCCGAAGTATTCCACCCACGTGCTGCCACGGCAGCTGCTCGACGTGGTTCACTTTGAGAATTGGCTGCTCCTTCTCCGCTCACCTCCACCTCCGTCTCTTATTTTTCCTAAAACAGGGTTGTCCTTCCTTCCGCCCTCTCTACCCTGTCTGGATTTGATTAAGAAGAGGTAGAGATGGTTAAGGGGGTCCCCCTGGAAAGTTTGCTGCTTCCCCTCCCCCCTCAAGACGAGATTCCCCCGCCTTCAACTGGAAGCATGGAATTTGCACCGCCAGGGCTTTTGCTGCACGTTTCCTGTTTATGTTGTGTACATGGGAATTTTAGGAACATGCCACCCAGCAGGCGGGGGAGGGAGAGGCTTTTGCGCAATCTCCAAAGGCGCCTCGGACCAAAAGCTGGGTGGGCTAGGGGCGGCTGGCCTGGGCTTCCCCCGGAGCCTCTCGGGCGGGGCTAAATTCCACCAAAGAATGCGGCATCCCCGGGATCCTCCTGAACTGGCTGGGACCATCAGAGCGAGGAGGCTCGTCTCTCTCAGGCTGCCCCTCCCGCTTAGCTTTCTCCGCTGCTGCAGTCCCAGGGCTCTGGCGGGATCAGGTGATGACTTCCAACTTCCCTGTTCAAACACGCAATAAAAATGAATTAATGAGTCTCATCATCTAACCTAAGAACTATCTAGATCATTTTTTGTGCTGCACTTCTTATTGATCATTTCGGATTTAGCTGGTGAGACACCCAGATGTCTTTGTCATCTGCTCATATCTCATGAAGTTTTAGTAGCAGGATATATCACAAGTGATAGACTGAAATTTTGGGAATCTCCATGGTTTGCAATGTGATCATTTTCGTAGTTGCTCATTATTAATTGAGAATTTAACCCTTATATTTACATATAAGAGGTCTTAGCAAAGTGTCTGGTAAGTGCTTAACAAACATTTTTAGTAAGCAAATGAACAGTTTATTCAGCTACCAGGAGGAAACTGCAATGGCTGGAACTCTGAACTGGGCGTCCAGAGAGTTGGTGTCTGGGCTCCTGAAAGTTTACTGTAATCGATCATTTCCTCTTTCTGTGGCACACCTTCTTCAGGAAGGAATACTTGAGCTCTAGGAATGTGTTTGCAAATTGCTTGTTGTCAAACTGAAATCATCCTTATTGCGGAAGTGGAGGTAAACTAACAGATTGATCTTGAAAATAATTAAACCAGAACAGCTTCAATGGCTCCTCATGTAAGAATCCTCTATAACTTTCCCAGAAAGCTCATCATCCAACCAGATCACTTTCATTAAAGAGTAATGTTACTTTCCTTGGGAGGCAGCTGTGTTCTACTGTTTAACAGACCTTTTTTATTTTTTTAAAAAGATTTTATTTATTTACAGGGAAGAGAGGGAGAGAAACATCACTGTGTGACAGATACATTGAGTTCCCTCTCACATGCCGCCAAATGAAGACCTGGCAGGCAACCCAGGCATGCGCCCTGACTGGAAATCGAATCAGTAAGCTTTGGGTCTGCAGGCTGGGGCTCAATCCACTAGGCCACACCGGCCAGGGCAACCTTTTGTTGGAGCCGCGACCTGGGTATGTGTCCTGACTGGGAATCAAAACTGAAATATTTTGGTGTATGTGGAGGACACTCCAGCCAACTGAGCAACCCTGCCAGGGCTAACCTTTCAGACTTTTAAGGATGTTATCATGTTCCTTCCCCATTGTACTTTTTAAAAATTAAGGTGGAATTCACATATCATAAAATTAACTGTTTTAAAGTGTACAATGGAGAAGTATTTAGCACATTCACAATTTTGTGCAACTATCTCCTCTGTCTAGTTCTGTTACCGGAGAGGGGACCTGGGCCTGAGCAGGTTTGCCTAGAGTAGTATGTGGGTTTTCGACTTCACGTAGGAAAGACTTAACACGAATTCAGATGATTTTTAGAAGATGTTTATTAAAGCTGGGGACAGCACCCTAACTGGTGTGGCTCAGTGGTTTGGGTGTTGTCCCGCAAACCAAAAGGCCGCCGGTTCAATTCCCGGTCAGGGCACAAGTCTGGGTTGTGGCCCAGACCCCCGTTGGGGGCGTGTGAGAGGCAACTGATCGATGTTTCTCTCACAGATCCATGTTTCTCTCCCTCTCTTTCTCCCTCCCTTCCCCTCCCTCTAAAAATAGATAAAGAAAATCTTTTAAATAAATAAAGCTGGGGACAGTGAAACAAGGAAGGGCTCGGGGTACTGGAAACAACAGGAGAGCCTAAGCAGGGTTGCCTTGGCTCACTGCAAATGTTACAGGAAAGAAATGAGGCTTGGCAGGGCTGCTTAAGATCACAGATAAGTCACAGAAAAGGGGACCTTGGGGACAGGGTCGGGGGGTTAGCTGAGTAAGGCTGCTGCTGCCCATTGCTCCCTGGTTGCAAGTCTTGTGGGTCCCTTAGAATTCAAGAGAAGCATGCCTGTGGGGAAAGAAAAGTGGTGGGGGGAGGTGTGGACATACTCTGTGCTCCGTGCTCCCAGAAAGGAGAGCATGCTAGGTCCTCCCACAAAAAAGCTTTTAGGGGTAGAGAGCTTAGGAGAGATCCCAGGTGAGGATCTCAACAGAATATTCATCAGCTTTCCAAGTGTGTCCTTTCAGGGTTGTGGTCTCCAGTGATTGATTGGTTGGCACTAGGGCAGGGGGTCATTATTCAAAGCAGCTGGTTCCAAGGTCAGCAGTGGTGTCATTTGTCTGGTTTTGCTGCTTTTCTGGGCCTGGAGCTGAAATACAACTGAGGCCCAGATGTTATCTCTAGGGAGGAAAGGTTACCCCAGGGGCGAGGTCCTTGTTTTCCCAGTTTTGCCTGCTGTCAGGCACCAGGGGCCTTCTGCCCTGGTGACCTTCTGTGCCTGGCCTATAAATTGCTTGGTCAGTTTTTGTTTTTCTTCTATCTCTCTCAGTTTTCCTATTCTACTTTCCCAGGTATTTTCCTAGTTTCTTACTAACCTGCCTCAGTTCTAAACAATTTTCATCACCCAAAAGAAAACCCTACACCCTTTAAGCAATCACTCTTACTTCCCCTTCCCCAAGCGTCTGGTAACCACAATTTGCTCTCTGCTCTATGAATTTAGCTATGTTAAAGAAAAATCCACAGGCCCAAAATGGGGCCACTCATGCCAAAGCCCATGATACAAAACCTAGATTTAATACCTGATCTAATTGCAGTTTCAACCTCTCCCAGAATAACCTTAATCAACCAGTATAGAATTGTTTGGTAAAGCACCAGTAAGGTACTCTGTCACATGTGCCCTCTCCATTGTCCATAGAGAGAAAAGGCAATGTGCATGCTTTTGCCCTGCCCGGTTAGCTCAGTTGGTTAGAGCATCGTCCCCATATTTCAAGGTTGCAGGTTCAATCCCAGGTCAGGGCACACACAAGAATCAACCAATGAATGTGTCAATAAGGGGAACAACGAGCCAATGTTTCTCTCTTCTTCTCTCTACCTCTCTCTCTAAAAATCAATTTTTTTAAATGAAAAATGAAAACCAAACAGAAAACCTTTTACTCTTTCCTCAATGGAAAGATGTCAGGGCCTAAGAATAATCCTTTATTTTCTTTTGTTAATCCCTCTCTTGCCCCAGCCTCCTTTCTATAAAAGTCTTCCATTTTGTGTAACCCCTCACAGTGCCCTTCAACAGTCGGTGAATGGAATGCTGCCAGATTCACAAATCACTTAATTAAAACCAATTAGATTTTTAAATTCACTTGGTTGGATTTTGTTTTTTAATACATATTATAGGTATTCGGTATAAATTCCATCATACAATAGATGACCCTTTGTGTCTGGGTGTTTTTCTTTCACTTAGTATAATATTTTGAAGCTTCATTCGCATTGTAGCACGAATTTGTACTCCATTCTTTTATGGCTGAATAATAATACTGCATTGTATGTATATCCCGTATAAAGTCCAACTTACCTATTTTTGTTTTCCTGTGCTTTTGGTGTCATATCTAGGAATCCATTGCCAAATCCAAGGCCATGAAGACTTATTCCTATGTTTTCTTCTAAGAGTATCATAGTGTGTGGGGCCAGCATGAGTCATGCCAAGATGTACCTCTGTGGCATGCAGATTGTTTTGAGCTCATGGTAACTTTAGCCACAGGCTCAAGGGAGACTTCTGCCTCCTATCCTAATGACTAAGAAGAACTTGAGTTAAAGGCCTTGCCCATAAGAAATTATGAGAGATAGCTTCTTAGCCCTGGTCAGGTAGCTCAGTAGGTTAGAGCATCATCCCCATATGCCAATGTTGTGGGTTCAATTGATCCATTGTCAGGGGCATATAAGAATCAACCAATGAATGCATCAATAAGAGGAACAATAGTTGGCTCACTTGGTTGGAGCATCAGCCCATATACCAAAAGGTAGTGGGTTTGATTCCCAGTCAGGGCACATAATTAAGTTGCAGGTTGGAGCCCAGTCAGGGCATGTACAGGAGGCAAGTGATCTATGTTTGTTTCTCACATCAATATCTCTCTCTTTCTCCCCCTACCTCTCTCTAAAATCAATAAACATATCTTCAGGTGAGGATTTTAAAAAATAAAAGGAACAACAAACCAATGTTTTTCTCTCCCTCTAAGATCAATACATAAATTATTTTAAACATTTTTAAGAAGACGTAACTTGACCTATGTATAGGGCAGGGTAAACTTCTGTGTACCAAAGGTATGCCCTTCTTATCACCTGCAATGACATTTTGAAATACCCAAGTTACGTTACTTCATCCCTAACTCAGCACGTCTTTTATATCCCTTTTCCCTTGCTGTTTCTGAAGCTCTTCTGCATATAGGGTCCCTAACTCTGTCATGTATGTGGGTTTCCCGTACATGCGTATGTATTAAATTTGGCAATTTTCTTTTGCTAACCTTTCTCATGTCCATTTAATTTTTAGACAAACCAGAAGAACCTTGAGGGTAGAGGAAAGTTTGTTCCTCCCCGACAATAGTTTAGCTCTTGTATTAAGGCCATTAATCTATTTTGAGTTAATTTTTGTATATGACATGAGATGGGGTCCCGTTTTACTTATTTTTATGAGGGGGAAGTCTTTATTGATAACTAGGTTACAGTAAAATAAATAGAGCAGTGGTTTTTGGGGGAATAAAAATTCCAAGAGAATCTTAGCCCCTCTCCACCCTGCCTCTAGCTCCTGGCTTCTGCCTTCTTACTGGCCCCCTTGGATGACCAGGACTTGGTGGGCATACCAGGCCTTCTTGGGCCCTGGGGGACCTCTGTCTTCCTAGCCAGTGGTACAGGCACCGTCTTGGACTCGCTGTCCTTAGGAGGAGCAGCAGCCTTGACTTTCCGCCCTTCCCCAGCTCCCTGGGCAGTGGCCGCTTTAGGGACCTTGTTCTCAGTCTTATTTTGGGCTGGGAAAGCAGCCCCATTCTCGCCCTTAGTGACTATGGGTTTTGAACTCTGACCTCCAGTTTTGGCTTTCCTTTGGGCCTTGGCATCTGCTGGGCTCCTTTTTCTGCCTTGGACCGTTGACTTCCCGTGGGGCCCACTGGCACCAGCCGGCTTTCTCTGCCTGTTGGGGACCTTCCTGGCCTTACCCATTCTTGCCTTGCCATCCTTGGCCTGGCCACTTTTCTGTGGGGCTTCTTCCTTGGCCTCACCAAGGCTCCTGGGGGCCAGGATGTCTTCCAGGACTTGACTTTTTTTGGAGGGGTGGGGTGCTGATTTTAAGCTGCCAGTGGTCCCCCTTGGCCTCGAAGTTGGTGAGCCTGATGAGGAGTCTGCATTTCATGCCAGGGTCCAAGACCCGCTTCGGGAGGTACTTGAGCCTAATGGCATCTACCATATGGTACTTTGGCAGGACGTAAACCTTGATGGCCACTATGGAGGTGGCTCATGGCTGCTCTCCTGCCTGCAGGACCTCAGCACCATGTACAACACAGCTGGGTGGTGATGCAGTGCTTGGGTGTGCGATGGCTTGGGCCTGGCTTTTCAGTCCCAGACCACTCAGGTGTGGATATGGTGGATATGGTGGAGGTTGGAGAGACTGAGGAGGTCAAGGTGTTGCTAGAAGTCACCAGTCCAGATTGCCAGTGCATAGGTGGAGGATATTGTAGGCCTCTACTTTTTAAATGTGCTGTTATCAAAGGTTCACAAACTCCAAACCAGCAGCATCTGGCCTCAGTGTGCTCTGTACCTCTGGCTAAGTGGCCTCAGGCCTGGCACTTGCGGCGACCAGCTTCAGCCTCGCATCTTAGCCTCTCCCAGATACATCCGAGCCCCGCACGAGTAGCAGCCACCTGAAGATCACCTTTAGCTCATATCGGGTGGCACCTGGGCAGGGCACAAGTACAGCTGGCCTTGGCCTGCACCTCCCGGGAAGCCCCAGACCAAGGGCACCTGGTAGCAAACTTCAGAACATACTGGAGTACCATCCAACCACCTCCACAAGTGACACACTCAAGGGGTGAATGTGGAAGACACCAGAGCCCTGCTGAAGCAAGTCCTGCTTCCTGGGGTTTCCCCTTGCACAGGAGTTCCTCTGCTATACTCATGATCAGTCCTGGTAGCCTATTGGCCTGGGGTCAGTCCCTCCAACTGACATACCAACAGAAGTTTCAACTGCAACAGAAGGGAATACTCAGCCCACAGAAGGTGCACACCTGGAGCTCCCAGCTTTGGTAACCAGGGAGCCTCTACCACTGGACCCTACAGACACTTGCTACATAAGGCCCTACCAAGGCTTGTAGACATAGCAGATCTATATAATACATGGAAATAAACACAGGGAGGCAGACAAAATGGGAGACGAAGAAACATGTCCCAAATGAAAGAACAGGACAAAACTCTAGGAAAAGAACTAAATGAAACAGAGGCAAGCTAACTACCAAAGTTCAAAACAATGGTTATAAGGATTAGTAAGGGACTCAGTGAGAATTTCAACAGCATACAAAAGGGCGTGGAAACCATAAAAAAGAGTGAGTCAGAAATGAAGGACACAATATCTGAAATGAAGAATACAGTAGAAAGAATCAACAGTAGATTAGGTGAATCAGACAATTAAATCAGAGATCTGAAAGACAAGTAGTAGAAAACACCTAATTAGAACAGTAAAAAGAAAAAGGAATTTTTAAAATGATGATAGTTTAACTCTGTAGAAGTCATGTTCAAAAAAAGTTACAGCATAGGTCACATGTATCCGAGAGGTACATTCATTACTAGTATGTGCTGAAATGTAAAAATAATAGTCCAAATCTTAAAAAAATTAAAAACACTGCCAATTTGCATTTATTATATTTATATAATAAAATACATGATTTTTAATTTATTTCCTGTTACAATCTAGAAACTATTAAACAAAGAAATATAAAAACATAAAGAATAATTTTTTTTCCTTTCAAATAATGGAAACATGGCTATTGTTAAAAAAATACAACCAAAAAATGTCTTTAACATTAATCAGGATCTTTAATAGTTGGCTTTGCAAAAATGTTTGTAACAATCATCACAAACAATATTGCTGTGCTCAAGGCATGCCTTTCACAACACTTGCAAAAATGTTTTGATATCTGGAGACATTGAAGTGAAGAACAAATGGACATTGAACAGAGGAGAAGGGGAGGGGAAGACGGGGGGAAACAGAAAGGAACATATATGAGGGACTCATGGACAAAGTCAAGGGGGGGTGGGGTCGACGGTAGGGGGAGGAAGAATGGTGAGGGGCAAATGGACAAAACTGTACTTGAACAACAATAAAAAAAATGAAAGTTTTGATAAACAACTCATTTTAGATGCATATCACCTAACATGAAACACGTGTTAAAATCAAACTGACAGCTTAAACTTTATGGCTTAACATTAGTCACACATAAATGCACCTCTAGTCATGACCTTGAACCTATGCACCTGATATATGTAATAATGTTTAAGAAAAGAATTTATTTGTATCTCTCAGACAGCTGTGACCTCTGCAAGGTTATGGGGCCTCTGGGACAACATCAAACAGTAGCATTTATATCACAGGGGTACCAGGAGGAAAAGAGAGGGAGCAAGGGATTAAGAAACTATTTGAAGAAATAATGACTGAAAACTTCCATAACCTGGTAAAGGAAAAAGACACACAAGCCCAGAAAGAGGAGAGAGTTCCAAACAAGATGAACCCAAAGAGTCTTGCACCAAGACACATCATAATTAAAATGCAAAAGTTTAAAGGCAAAGAGAGAATCTTAAAAGCAGCAAGAGAAAAGCAATTAGTTACCTACAAGAGAGCTCCCATAAGACTGTGAGCTGATTTCTCAACAGAAACATTTCAGGACAGAAGAGATTAGCAAGAAATATTTAAAGTGATGAAAAGCAAGGACCTACACCAAGATTATGTAGCAAACCTGTCATTTAGAATCAAAGGGAAGATAAAGAACTTCCCAGACAAAAAAAATCGAAAGGAGTTCCTTACCACCAAATCAGTGTTACACGAAATGTTAAAGGGTGTTCTTTTAAAAGAGAAGGAAAAAAAGATAAAAATATGAATAATAAAATGGCAATAAATATATATCTACCAAGGATTAAATGCAAATGGATTAAATACTTCAATCAAAAGACATATGGTGGTTGAAGAGAAAACAAAACTAAACAAAACCTTAAATATGCTGTCTACAAGAGACTCACTTTAGATTGAAACTCATACCCACAAAAAATAAGGGGATGAAAAAATGTATTTTGTAAAAGTGGAAACAAACAAAAAAAGCTGGGGTAGCAATAGTTATACCAGACAAAATATACTTTAAAACAAAGGCTATAATAGGAGACAAAGAAGGACCCAGCAATTCCAATTCTGGGTATTTATCTGAAGAAACCAAAAACACTAAATCAAAGGATATGTAAATCCATATGTTTGCCGCAGCATTATTTACAATAGCCAAAATTTGGAGGAACTTAAGTGTCCATCAATAGATGAATGGATAAAGAAGAAGTGGTGCGTACATGCAATGGAATATGACTCATCCACAAAAGAGGAATGAATCTTACCATCTGCAATGACAGCATATTGTGCTGAGTGAAGTCAGTCAGACAAAGACAAATGCCATATGATTTCACTTATATGTAGAATCTAAAAAAAAAACAACCCAGAATAAATGAACAAGCAGAATAGAAACAAACTCATAAATACAGAGAACAAACTGATGGTTCTCAGATAGGAGGGGATTCAGGGGATGGGTCGAAAATGTGAAGGGATTAACAAATACACATTGGTAGTTACAGAATAGTCAAGGGATGTAAAGCACAGCATATAGATCATAGTTTATAACACCGATAGTCATGTGTGTTGTCAGATGGGTACTAGATTTTTCGGGGCAATCACCTCATAAGATAGATATATGAATTATCACTAGGTTGCACTCCTGAAACTAATATAATATTGTACATCAATTATACTTGAAAAATAAAAAATTTATCTTTTAAAAGAGTATTTTTTAGCATAGGGATTTTGACATATCCCAGGTATATGTAGAAATGCTCCATGTGTTTGTATACAGAAATGTTCATATATAGTATACACTAGAGCTGTACTTTGCTTTTCAGCCAACAGCTACCAATTTGCTGAAACTGATAAGCCCTTACAAGGCAGCCTGATTATTGAGGTTGGCTCAGGGTCAGACTATCCCTTGAGATATCACCAACACCTTTCATCAAAGAGCGAGGACATAAAGCAAACCCACACATTTTACAGAAGGCTGTCAAGAGCAGGAAGGGAGAAGACTGCAACACGGTGATGTGTACAGAGCAGACGCCTTTCTTTTATGCTTTAGAAGACAAAAAGGAGATCACTTGTAAGCAAGAATTATCAGCCCACTGCTCCTACAGTTGGTTGTTGTAGAATAAGTGGTTGATGTGTACAGTCATTTCAAGTGCTTCCTGTGGTTAGCCACTGCTCTTCAGAAAGGTGGTATGAAAGTGCGACTCGACCAAACATCCACATGCAGGGCCGGGGCCTCTTCAAATGGTCTCTACCAACCAATAACAAAGGAGACTACATAGCTGTGGCAGAAAATTCCCTGACCCATTGCCACACCTTCATTCACTCAATTACCTAAGTGAGAAACTTAATGATTGTTACCCTTGACACCTGCCTCTTTCTCAGCCCCACATTCATTACTCAGACCTATTGATCCTACTCCCCAAATATATGCACTTGTCTCCACTCTCATTGCCACCCCACTAGCCAGAGCCACTATCGCCTTCCATCTTGACTAGTGCATTAGCTTCCTAACTGATTGCCCTGCTTCATTGGTGGTTCCAGGCTTTCCATATGGGTGAAACTTAAGGACAGTAAATGAGTTACGAACACTTTGTTCAAATTAAATTTGTATAGTAAATACACTGTTTCTTCCTTGGGTGTATGTTTGGGTTGTGGGAATGTGGCTTCAGAGATGGTTACTAGAAATTGTCCAGCAGGTGCTTTCATACGTGCGATTCTGACTAGCTGAACCTTGACACTCATATGAAGTATCCCTGATGTTAGCAGCTATAGTATAAATTGGTGCTTTGCAAGATTGTAGGGTTTTTACTTAGATTGCATGTTTATTCAGTAAGCAGGATTGGCTACATAGTTTATAGAGCCTGGTGCAAAATGAAAATGTAGGACGCTCTGTTAAAAAATTATTAAAAATTTCAAAACAGTGACAAGGAGCCCTAGCTGGTGTGGCTTGTGGATTGAGCACCTGCCTGTGAACCGAAGGGTTGTTGTTCTGATTCCTGGTCAGGGCACACACCTGAGTCACTGGCCAGGTCCCCAGTTCGGAGCATGCAAGAGGCAGCCAATCACATATTTATGTTTCTCTCCCTCTTTTTCTCCCTCCCTGCCCCTCTCTCTAAAAATAAAGAAATAAAATCTTAAAACAACAACAACAACAAAAACCCCAGTGCCAAGCGCAGCATTATCAAGTGTGGGGCCCTTGCAACTGAATAGGGAGGGTGCATGTTGGTGGTGCAAACTGGTTCTGCTGGTGAAGCTAGGGTGGTGTGTGTGTGTGTGTGTGTGTGTTTATGGATAGGTTAGTAGAGATTATGGGGGGACTAAGCCTTCTCCAGTATCTATAGGTCATCACAATTGCTTCCCTTCTTGTTCCTCCCTAATCCATCCACCACATCCAACCACATTCAATAACCAAAACAATTTTTTAAATAAATGTATATGAGGTCATGTCTCTCCCCTCTTCAAGCCTGTCAAAAGTGTCCCACGTCATCATAAATAAAGTGCAAAATCTTTATTACGTCCCCAAAGGCCCTATTTACTCTGATCCTGGTGACCTATTTAATCTCATTTCATGTTACTCTTCTTCACTTGATACATTCCAATTACAATGGACTCCTTTCATTTTCTCTAATGTACCAAATTGTTTCTCATCTCTAAGCTTTTGTACCTGCCATTTCCTCCATTTGGAATGTTAGATCCCCCTAGTCTTGCTTTTCTTTCAGAAATCCTACCACAGTTTATGATCATATTTATTTCTATGAAGATTTGTTTATGAATGGCTACCCCACCATGTTGTAAGCTTGTAGAGGGCAAGAATGATGTTTACATTGATGATTAATGTGTGCCCAGTACTTAGCACAGAGCTAGGCACATAATACATACTCAGTAAATATTTGTTGAAGGGATGAATAAACTTACAAGTTATGCAGGCCAGTATATGAGAATTGCTTCATTCCTGTACTAATCGGATAGTACAGGATCCCCAGCTGGAGGCAGGTAGCCATTCTCATTGGTTAGGAATGACCCCACGTGGTCCAATCATCTCTTTTATAATAAATTTATGAATGCCATTCACTGTTCCATCAATAGTAAATTTATCTTGAAGTCATTTCATCTTGTTCTGTTATAGCTATTAGTATAAGAAGCTTCTATATGTTAACCATTTTTGTGCTTTCTTTCATTTGTCCTGTAACAACTTACATTCTTTAACCTTTAGGCAGGTTTGTCTTCAGGCTTCATCACACATCTACCCATCTGTTTTGTGCAGGAGAAGAAATATGAAGCAGCAAAAGCATTACCTTTCTTTACGCTGATGCCCTGGAAAATGTTACACCCTAAAGAGAGATGTTAACTGCCCTTTCTGCCTCCACCACTCCAATTAATGCTACAGAAACAGTCCTTTTTATTCTGTCAGCATTCTTAATTTGGTCAACACCCTGAAACTGTATGTCTATTTTATACTTAAATTGCTTTACGTACATGTGCCTTTTTCTGGAAAGGACCTATATTTTATTAGTTCTTTGGAGAAGTCAAAGACCCCGCGAAAGTGCCCTGAGATCTGTATCCTTCTTTACTTTTCCCTATGATTGAGCAAATCCACAAAGCCAATTATGTCCTTTCTCTACACCCCTTTGTGTTATGACACCAGGATTCTTCTTGAATCTTCTTTTCAAATGAACTTTGTAAAAACCCTCAGGTTAACAGAAGCATTCTGAACTATATGAATAATAAATACATTATAAAATTTTCTGTTTGAAAAAAGAAGTATCTGAAATAATTATACAAATGCACTTAGCTACTCACTTTTATTTTTATTAATGTCATTAATATTATTTATTGTTTCTCATTACTTTTCAGCATGACCTGAATGTGGTCACATGGGCTTTAGGAATTGTGTCCAGTATTAGCTGAGAAAGCCCACCACAAATTTTTTAAAACTCCAAATTTTACTAAGAATAAGGCTTGGCTTTAGGGCCTAAAAATAATTTAGTTGGAATGTGAAGAAAAAATTAAGATACCATTATACGACAAGCCTTCAGCATATTTATATGTCTATACATATAATATCAGGATACACACATTTATTACAGTGCTTTGGGTTTTATTTATAATCTGACCCTTTAAAAATTCTTGGGCACAAAAAATGTGGGTTCTTATTAACCAGAATTTCTCTCTGCCCCCTAACTCCTGGCTTACCAGTGAGATTTTAAAGATGTTTCTTCCTTCACTTCCTTCCTTCCTTCCCTGTACTCAGTGTGAACCTATAACCACTGTAACTTGGATGGACTGAACTCCACGTTAACAAATCACCAGAAGCAGAACTACCGCTGTGGTGTTCCCTTCTAGATCTGATCTTTTAACTGAAAACGCATTCTAGTGATCTTTTTTCTTCAACTATGATTAAGTAAGTAAACCCCCGATTACACACACAAATCCAGAACTTTAAAGAAAGATTTGGTAGGATTCTCAAGCGTCAGATCTCTACGTGCCAGAGCTACACCGCGCACCTGGGCTGATAAGGAGCGTGCCAAGGCTCTCAGGTGAGAATTTCTGGCATCCCAACTACGCCGCTGGCGTAGGCACTGGAGTCCGGCGGAGCAGAGCCGAGTCTCCACAACTGGGTTTGCTTTGCTTGTTGAAGCCGCCGGAAGCTCATGCACCTAGAGCATGCTTCGAGATCCTGCAGCCTCTGCTAGAGCTGTTTTCCCCTCCATGGGATCAGGGGCTTTCCTACAGGGCACAAGAGAAGAGGCGACGAGGTACTGCAGCAGAGTCCTCTGCAGACTGAACTCCCCAGGGCTGGTGGGAACTGGAAGGAGTGAGTCCAGGCCACGGGACCTTTCCCGGCTGTGGGCGGGAGCCCAGCTGTCCTTGACCTCCCCAGCAGTCCGAGGCACGCGGGGAAATGAAAGTAAAACCTGTTTTGGCACGGACCCAGCTGGAAGCTGGCGACAAATTGGTTGCATCTTCAGACAAGACAGACACCCGGGCCTGGGCAGGGTCTGTGCGAAGACCTTGACTCGCGGGGGACGAACTGAAAGGAAGAGATGGGAAATGGACGACAAGCGAGAAAAATAAAATGGGACGGGGAGGCTCCTCAAAACATAGCAGACGCGCAGTATTACCTGCTTTCTTTGGTGTGGATAGACTAGCCGCCTGACTCGGTCTGCTGCTGTGACTGTCCTGCTGCCAGCCAGGAGACCCAACCCCAGCCCGTACGCTGCGCTGCACCGCTCTGACCCTCGGCGTCCCGAGCTCTTAACCCGAGCCAGAGCCAGGAATGTGTTCCGTGCCCTCAGCTGATACTCAGGTCCGCTCAGGTGACTCGGGGAAGTTTCCTCAGGATAATACTTTGACACGCCCTTGCCTTCCCTAGGTGCAATGTCCACGGTTCCGTCCTGAGAGTGAAAAGGCGGCTGAGCCAGCAGTGGGCGGCCCAGACAAGGCAAGGTCCGCGCGACCCAGGGCCAGCCGCCTTTGCATTGTATGGCAGAACCAGTATGGCAAATCAGGTAAGAAGCTAAGAGATCTGCTGCGGGCATGTTATAGATTGGGAAGCTAGAGGAGGGAGGTGACTTGTCCATGTTCATTCAGAGAATTGCAGTAGGGTGAGTCCTAGTGGTCTCCTGCCCTCGGCCTCCCAGTCTAGTCATTGGGTTTCAGAGCTTGCATCTGGGGTAGTGGGTAATAGGACACGAGAGGCCCGCATTCAAGAAGTAGGGAGCCTTTCAGAGCTGAGTTCCCTCCCCAGTTTGGTCCCCAAAAGACAACTTAAAAAGTGGATTCAAGAAGCAGTGATGGAAGAGTACAGAGGGGTGACAAACGTGTTTGGGGTGATTCATCATGAACACGCATAAATACTTGGGCGGGGGCTAGCACTCTTCTCTCCTCTTTGACGAGATGATGACCCTAGCTTAAAAAAATCCACACCGCACCCCAGTCTGCTGTGCTTGCTTGCGGGGCCGAGTTAGGACTCTACTGCTTACTACCTTTGGTGGGACTTTGAGCAAATACATTTTCTCTCTGAACTTCAACTTTCCACTTAGTGAAATGAGAAAAGTAATGTTACCTCCCTGTTTAACTCAAGGGTAGGTGTGAGGATCAAAGGAGATCAGGATGTGGCTGTGCTTTGTAAATCGTAAAGCCATTAACATAGGTGAAGCATTAGTGTGCTCCCTGGCAGTGAGTCCTCACGTTTAGAATGGGTGAATGAAGTGAGCTGGGCAAACTCAGGTTATAACCTTATAAGGCATAATTGGATTACAAGGAGGGAGGGGACCGAAACGGTTATCGTTCTTCCTAATTTTAGTTATTCCTGTATTTCCAAATGGGCATGCAGATTCTGAAACTTAAGATACCCCCTTCTTCAAATCCCAATTCTCAAACTAGCCTTTCTGAGCCTTCCCGTATTGCGAAATCTTACTAGCCCATTCCAGAACCCCGGAGTCTCCGCCGCTCTCGGGGATGGGGGTAGAGTGGTGGGGAAGGGGTGTTGGCGAGCCCCGCTCCTCCAGGCTGTGTTTTGTGCCCTGTCCGGACGGAGTCAGGGGTCGCAGCCAGCTCAGGCTTGGAGCCGGCAGAGGGCGCGGTCCACTCGAGGCCGCAGCTCCCGAGGGCCGGGGCTTGGCCCATCCGTGTGGTACCCCCTCTGGCTCTTGCCGTTCCATACCAGAAGGCCTCGCACTCTAGGCTGCATAGATGCCGGCTAAGGCAAGAGGCTGTACTGGCCCTACTTTGGCCGGATTTACAGTATGAACTCTGCCCATAGTCAGGACTGTGCAAGTTCCTGTACCAGTCTCCTGGGGCTCATCCCTAAGCCCTCTGGGCATAAGGGACACCCCCACCCCTAAACTCCAAACCCAACACCCACAGGCAAGTAATGAGCACGCCCGAGTTCAGGAGCGCGCATGCCGGAGGGAAAAAAGGGAGGGCGGGAGGGCAGCCCAGGCCCCGCCCCCTGTAGCTTTGATTCCCCTATAAAGCAGGGGAACCAGAGCTAACCACTCAGTGGTTTCTGAGTGACACTAGGCGAAACAGCTGGAGTCTTACCACCTCTGGTTTCTCACCGCAGCTTGGACAGTAGGGTTTTGCCACTGCCAGGGCGCCGTCTCGGAACTTTCTCCTTCCAGATCTTGACAGCTCACCCCCTAAACAGGTAGGTGCGGTAGGTGGGGCGTGTAAAGAGGGGGACCTAGCCCAGGCGGGAGACAGGGAGCGCTGGGTGAGGGGTCCTTTGAAGGGTGAGCCCCACATCCTAAGCCCACCTCATATACACAACTGAAACTCCAGTCTCCTCTGCTCCGTAAGCCAAATTCTGAAGAGTTGAGCAGGGGACCTGGCACTGAGCAGCGGCCTTCCCTGCGGGCCCGGGTGCAAATGCCGCTGGCGCCTCTCTGCGCCCTGGGGAGATAAGCGTCTGAGCCGGGCAGACGAATGCTGAGCCTGCCCTCGCCGGGGGCCCCCACCCACTCTCGGTGCCCCGCAAGGGCGGTGCGGCAGGTCCCAGAGCTCATGCCCCTTTCTCTCCTTAGGGTTTGCGCATCGCCGCCAGGATGAAGCTGGTTCCCGTCGCCCTCCTGTACTTAGGCTCGCTCGCCTTCCTAGGCGCAGACACCGCGCGGCTCGACGTGGCGTCAGAGTTCCGAAAGAAGTGAGTCTCGGCAGAGCTTTCCAGTCCTTGTACCTGGAAAGGCAGGGAAAGTGGCGGTTGGTCCTGAGGGGTTAGAAGTGAACGCGAGTAGCGAGGGGCCGGACTCTCCCCTGGATCCGTGCGAATCGAATCTGTTTATGTTTTCTAGATGGAATAAATGGGCGCTAAGTCGTGGGAAAAGGGAACTTAAGGTGTCCACCAGCTACCCCACCGGGCTTGCCAACGTGCAGACCGGGCCTGCCCAGACAATCATTCAGCCCCAGGACGTGAAGGGGGCCTCACGCAGCACCCAGGCCAGGTAACTATGTTCTCCGCCGCCGTCGCGGGGTGGGCGAGGGAGCTCTTCTCTACTGCCCTAGCCCAGGGGGGTCGTCGGGGCTGTGCGGCAGTTCAGAAAGCAGTACCAGTTTCCAGCCCTCTTTGGTCCTAGAATGCTCCCTAGAATGGTCCCTAGAATGTTCCTGGTGGCTGGGGCCCAAATACCTGCTTGATGAGGTTCTCATGTTGCCTTCCTTTCCTCTCCAGCAGTCCGGACGCCGCCCGAATCCGAGTCAAGCGCTACCGCCAGAGCATGAACAAATTCCAGGGGTTGCGGAGCTCGGGCTGTCGCTTCGGGACGTGCACAGTGCAGAAGCTGGCGCATCAGATCTACCAGTTCACAGACAAGGACAAGGACGGTGTCGCCCCCAGGAACAAGATCAGCCCGCAGGGCTACGGCCGCCGGCGCCGGCGTTCCCTGCCCGAGGCCGGCCGGGGCCGGACTTTGTTGTCCCCAGTGCCACAGGCACGCCTGGCTCCAGCCTCCCGCTCGAATCAAGTGCTCGCCACCTTCTTTAGGATTTAGGCCCCTGTGGCAGCAGCGATCAGTCGCATGTGCATCTAGATGGCGCCTCCCGGGGCGGAGGGCTTCCCGGAGCCTAGCCTCTCAGCCGTTGGGGACCGGACTGAATCAGCCGTGCAGAGACCGGGAGTTCGGAAGGCACCGTCCCGCGGCGAGCCGTGGCTTTGCACGGGTCCCTCCTCCTCAGAGGCAGCGTTCCTTTCGCCCTAACCGGGCCCGGGTGTACCGGGGGAGGAGGGGAGGTGCGCAGAGGAATCCCAGGGAGTATCTGCAGGGCTCACGGAGAAGAGAACATGAGAATAAAATGCTGAGACCCCCGGGGCAAGAGTCTGAGCCACTGCCGTGCCTTCCCCCAAACTGATTTCTCACGGGGTATCTATCACCCCACCGGGGCCGCAAGCCCCACTATTACTTGAACCTTCCAAAACCAAGAGAGGAAAAGTGCAATGCGCGTTGTCTATACAGAGGTAACTATCAATATTTAAGTTTGTTGCTGTCAAGATTTTTTTGTAACTTCAAATATAGAGATATTTTTGTACGTTATATATTGTATTAAGGGCATTTTAAAGCAATTGTATTGTTCCCCTCAGTATTTTAATACGTGAATGTCTCAGCGAGGTGTAACATTGCTGCGTGGAATGTGTGAGAGTTTGTGTGCTTGAGAGAGACTGATTACCTCTTGTGGAAGAAGGAAACTCCGTGTCTCTGTATAATCTATTTACATAAAATGAGTGATATGCGAAATAACAAACCAATAAACTGCCTCGATGCTGATTCATTCTCGGGTCACGCGTCTTGGGAAGGAGGGTGCCCCTGGTCCTGGGCGGCCCGGGAGCCTTTGGGTCACGCCGACTGAAGTGGGGAGGTGGGATAGCTGTGCGGGTGGGTGCTGGCCCCTCTCCGTGCCCGCCGAGTTGTCCGGAATAACGCTCTCCCTGCGGGGCGCGCGGAGCTTCGCAGAAACGGGTCAAGGCTTCGAGGAGACGCCGGAGGTACAGCCTCTAGTAGCAGCTGGGCTGGGTGGGATAGGGTGAACCGTAGTCGGCGGCGAACCTGGATTGTCGAGTTTGCTCACAAGTCCTAGATTTTATGGAGTTGCTCACGAAGCCCTACGTTGAAGCGCGCCTCGGAGGGTCTGAGTGGTCCCTAGAGCCTTCTAAGTGAGGAGTTACCCCAGGCTGCCGCGGTGTTAAAGTTAGAAGCTACTACAGCAAAATGCTCAGACTCCTCCCGGAAACCCGCAAAGGGGCAAGAAATCTCAATCCTCCCAGCGGCTGCCCAGCGTGCTGGCGGACTCATAAGCGAGGCTGCGGCGCCCCCCGCTGGCTGCCTTGGATAAGAGCGAGAGCCGTCCGGCAGTACGTGCCGGTAGTAAGTTGTCCTACGTGGGAGTCAGCACACAGCCTTAATGAAAGAGGAAAGAAAAAAAAGTTTGCAGATGCCAGCCAGGGCCTGGCCCCCAGACCTGCACTGCAGCTCACGGTTCTGGGACTGTGACTCAGCGCCCACACGCTGCGCAGTGTGCAGCTGCTGGCTGGAGGCACGCGGGACGGACGTGCCACCGGAACCGTGCGCCTCTGACAGCCTCAGACCTTTATTGTTCCGCCTCTCCTTGCTGTTCTCCTCTTCCTTCCTCCTTCCAAAGCCTTTTTCATTTTTTTCTCCACTTCTGTCCAGCCTTCCTTTCTCTCCTTCCTTCCTTCCTCCTCCTTGCTTTCTTTATGCTTTATCATCTTGGAAGGTTGACCCCAGTTCCGGTGATAGAAGCTGGATGCTAAGCCTCATTGAGTGCCTGGGAGGGCAGGGAACATGGGAACTGGGCAGAAGGGGAAGAAGAAAGAGGGAGGCATCCCTGATTTTGATTTTCTTGCTCCATGTGTCTCATCCAATATCTTGAAGACTCAGGATGGGGACCAATTCTTTGTCCTTTCCAGAAAGTTTCCCTGGCCTTTCTACTTCAAGGCATGGCTGAATGTTGGCTCTTATAGGTGATCTCAGAAATCTTCTTGGTGAAGAAAATCTGAGGATGAGTTTGGAGAATGGAGATGTTTCCAGGGCATCCGGCTTTTCCTGGGCCTTTTGTATCAATTGCACTCGTATATCACAAGGCCCCTTCTGAGGGCCTCGGTTAGTTCCTTCCAGAAAAGCCCTGGGTCTGGGGTCCAAAGACAGCCCACTTCTGAAAGCAGTTTCAGTTTCAAAGTAGATCTCAGCACATGGAATTTCCCTAAGACAAATCAAGGCCCCGGTTCTGGGCGCCTGGCTGCGGACAGTGTCAATCTCCGTACAGTTCATTGTCCTATTTGATTTAAATTTTGTGAGGTTCATTAGAATTGAGGGGGCTACAAGGAACACCCTTGTCCTCAAGGGCCTTTTATTTTTTATATTTTAAAAAGATTTTCTTTATTTATCTTTAGAGAGAGGGGAAGGGAGGAAGAAAGAGAGGGAGAGGAACACTGACCAGCCTGCAACCTGGGCATGTCCCTGACCAGGAATAAAACCAGCGACCTTTTGGTTTGCAGGCTGATGCTCAATCCAAGCCACGCCAGCCCAGGTGACATTCAAGGGCCTTTGAATAAATATTCACTTACAGGGAACCCTGTGTTAGGCACTGCAAAAGGTACAGGGCATGTAAGAATGGAAAAGTAACTAACAATTACAGTCATGGAACTTGTGTGCCAGTGAGTGGTTCTGGGTGGTCTAAAGGGGGCTACAGAAACTGCAGAGAGCAGCAGATGCTTCAGCCTCACAGACAGTGGATTGGGATTAAATACTCAACCTTTTCCTTGAGTCAAGGTTTGTCCCATAGCCACAGAGCCCTCCAGCCAAACCTCATGCTGGCAGAGCTTCAGCCAGCAGAAAAAGCTGCCAAGGGCAGGTTGGGCACTAGCTTAGGACTGTTCTGAGCAGGGAGTAGGCATCTAGCCTTCTGCCCAGGGAGTCATAAGACTCCCTTCAGGGAATCCAAGGCAAGTGACGGAGATGATTTAGCTCTGAGATGAAAGAGTCAGCTGCTTAGCTGGAGTCCTTTCCAACTGAAAATCCTGTGATTGGAGACATGTCTGAAGAGACAGAGACCTTCTTAATATCAGACTGATACGAGTTCAGGATTGACTGAAGGTCACCATCAACCCTGGGGACCTACTCTGTGAGCCATTCAGCCTACCTTCTAAATTTTTTTCATAAGGTGTTGAAGCCCGTCAGGATAAGGCCTCCTGATGCCAAGAACACATCATTTATCAACAGTGATGAGTCATTTTTGAGCTGATTCGACCTGTCTTCGGCTAAGGAGTAGTCACAGCTTTTATCTTTAGCTACTGTTGCTGACTGTGGGAATAGTACAATCCATTCGTAATCAAACAGGGTAGCAGGAGATTTCTTGAAAAGCCGACACCTTGGCTGAACAGCTAAGGGTCTAAGGGAGTGATGTGGGGAGAGGGGCGGATAGAAACTAATTCTTTTTTTTTTTTTTTAGCACCTGCTTTGTATCAGACATTTTCCTGGCCACTTTATACACCTTATCTCATTTAATTCTTATAGCAGCCTTGTGAAGTAGGTGTTATTATCTCTGCTTGTAGATAAGGAAACTGAACCTCAGAGACATAGAGTAACTTAGCCAAGGTCACACAGTGAGTAATAAGTGCTGGAGTTTGGATTTGTACCCAAGCGCTATGGGCTATTTTAATGTTAAAGTCATAGAGAGTAAAGTGGGATAATTTTAACGTTTGGATTCTCAAGTCAGATGTCCCCAAATGTCCTATAATCCTGGAATGGCTTAGGTAGGTGATTTACACCTGTGGTTCTGAAAGATTTACATGAGGCTGGTTGAACTGGGAAGAACTGCTTCAGTGGTATGCTCAGTGAGGGCAAAATAAATAAATGAAGTGAGTTTGAAAATTCTCGGTCCTGGTTTGAAGAAGGGATTATAAATCAGGAATAGTCTCTTTTCCTCCCCCTTGAGCTAAGTCACTGACCTCTTTGGTTTTCACTGCCAAATATAGTTAGAACATACACTGAAGACCTCAAGAGCTGGCTTCTGAGGGGAAGGCCTCTGAGCTATTCCTGGCCAAACACAGCCCCGGCACTGAGGTCTTGAGTCACATGGAGGGACACCTATGTCTACAAAGCTGCAAATAGTTTCGCCCTTGAGGTGGAACCTTTTGTCTTTGGCAACTGCTGCCCAAGGCAGCTTTTAAGAGGCTGTGGTGAGCTGGCTGTGAGAGGAGTTATGAGTGCTGCCCTTCCTTTCTTTAGTCAGGAAGGAGAGGGCCTTGTTATCCCTGGGGTCCCACAGAGTTTTCTGCCAAAGCTGGATTGGAGGCTCGGTCTTCATTTGCATGGGAAGAAGGGTGGGGCTGGAGAGCTATCTAGTGGTCCCACTGGTCTTGTTCCAGAGCTATTTTGGAACATTCTGGAAAAACAATAAAATGGCTGTGACCACACAGGCAGCTGAATTTAGTAGGTTATTGAACATTTATCCAACAGCAGGGAAGCAGTTCTGAGTATTAAGATGAGTTTTTGAAACATAAAAAAATGCATTTTACTTATTACACAGTATTTTTTCAGTGTGGAAAAAAGAAGTTCTACCTTTCACACCACTCTCAGAGATAACTTCTATTAACATTTTAGTATATACCCTTTTAGACATTTATATATAGTACATATATACATATATGCATATTTCAAAAAATGAATTGAAGTGCACAGAGCTGAATTAAACGTATCCTTCCATTTAAGACAAATTGTCATTATCAATCTATGCCAGCTTCTCTCTTGTTTTCAATATTTTATTTTTTTCTCCCTTAATGCCCATACCCCTTCCCATCTCCTTCATAGGAACCCTCTTTAACATATTTGGTATCTGTACTTGTTATATATATATATAAAATCTTGTAAAATCTGTTGTGTTGTTTTGTGACTATGTTTTTTTAACATATAAATATATATTTTTTTAATTAGCACCTTTTATTGAATTTATTCAGGTGACACTGGTTAATAACATGGTATAGGTGTCAGGTGTACAGTTCAATAATACATCGTGTATATTGTATTTTGTGTTCGTCAACCCAAGTCGAGTTTCCTTCCATCACCATTTATCCCCATCCCCTTTCCCCTCTTCTACTTCTACCCACCCCTCTTTCCCCCTGGTAATCATCATACTTTCTGTGTCTGTGGGTTGTTGTTGTTTGCTTAATTCGTTCACCATTTGACCAAACCCCTCAACCTCTTCCCCTCTGAAAGCTGTTGATTTGTTCTTAGTATCTATGAGTCTGTTTCTGTTTTGTTTGTTAGTTTGTTTTGTTCATTAGATTTTACATATGAGTGAAATCATATGGTACTTGTTTTCCTCTGACTGGCTTATTACACTTAGCATAATACTGTCCAGGTCAATCCATGCTTTGGCAAACGGTAAGACTTCCTTCTTTTTTATGGTTGAGTAGTATTCCATTTGGTAAATGTGCCACAGATTTTTTTATTCACTCATCTACTGGTAGACACTTGGGTTACTTCCAAATCTTGGCTACTGTAAATGATGCTACAGTGAAACATAGGGGTACATAAATTCTTTCAAATTAGTGTTTCGGGCTTCTACAGATATATTCCCAGAAGTGGAATTACTGGTCATAAGGCAGTTCTAAATTTAGTTTTTTGAGGCATCTCCGTGCTGCTTTCCATAGTGGCTTCACCAGTTTGCATTCCCACCAATGGTGCACAAGGGTTCCCTTTTCTTCACATCCTCATCAACACTTCTTTGTTGATTTATTGATGATAGCCATTCTGATAGGTGTGAGGTGAAATCTCATTGTGGTTTTAATTTGAGTTTCTCTGATGATTAGTGATGTTGAGCATCTTTTGACATGTCTGTTGGTCTGTTGACCTATATGTCCTCTGTGAAGAAGTTGGCTATTCAGGCCCTTTGCCCATTTTTTAAATGGATTTTGCTTTTGGTGTTGAGTTTTATAAGTTCTTTTTAAATTTTGGATATCAATCCCTTATCAGATGTGTCATTGGAAAATATGTTCTCCCATTCAGTAGGTTTTCTTTTTACTTTGTTGATGGTTTCTTTTGTTATGCAAAAACCTTTTAAAGTATATTTTATTGATTATGCTATTACAGTTGTCCCATTTTTTTCTCCCCTTTATCCTCCTCTGCCCAGTAACCTCATTCCCTCCAACATTGCCCCACTTTGTTCATGTCCATGAGTTGTACATATAAGATCTTCAGCTTCTCCATTTTCTATACTATTCTTAACCTTTCCCTATTTTGTACCTACCAATTATGCTTCTTATTCACTGTACCTTTTCCCCCATTCTTCCCTCCTCCTCCCCACTGATAACCCTCCATGTGATCTCCATTTCTGTGATTCTGTTCCTGTTCTAGTTGTTTGCTTAGTTTGTTTTTGTTTTTTAGGTTCAGCTGTTGATAGCTGTGAGTTTGTAGTCATTTTACTGTTCATAGTTTTGATCTTCTTCTTCTTCTTAGAAAAGTCCCTTTAACATTTCATAATAAGGGCTTGGTGATGATGAACTTCTTTAACTTCACCTTATCTGGGAAGCACTTTATCTGCCTTTCCACCCTAAATGATAGCTTTGCTGGATAGAGTAATCTTGGATGTAGGTCCTTGCCTTTCATGACTTTGAATACTTTTTTTCCAGCCCCTTCTTGCCCATAAAGTTTCTTTTGAGAAATCAGCTGCTAGTCTTATGGGAACTCCTTTGTAAGTAACTCTCTCCTTTTCTCTTGCTGTGTTTAAGATTTTCTTCTTATCTTTAATCTTTGGCAATTTAATTATAACGTGTCTTGATGTGTTCCTCTTTGAGTCCAACTTGTTTGGGATTCTTTGAGCTTCCTGGACTTGTATGTCTATTTCCCTAGCCAGATTGGTGAAATTTTCTTTCATTATTTTTTCAAATAATTTTTCACTTTCTTGCTCTTGCTCTTCCTCTTCCCCTTTTGGCACCCCTGTGATTTGGATGTTGGAGCATTCATAGTTGTCCCAGAGGTTCCTAAGCCTCTCCTCATTGTTTTGAATTCTTGTTTCTTCATTCTGTTCTGGTTGAATGTTTATTACTTCCTTTTGTTCCAAACCATTTATTTGAGTCCCAGTTTCCTCCCCATCACTGTTGGTTCCATGTGTTTTTCTTTATTTCACTTTTTATAACCTTCACTTCTTCCTTTATTTTGTGGTCATCCCAATCATTTCTCTGAGTATCCTGATTATCAGTGTTTTGAACTCTGCATCTAATAGGTTGGCTATCTCCTCATCGCTTAGCTCATTTTCTGGAGTTTTGATCTGTCCTTTAATTTTGGCCATATTTCTTTGTCTCTGCACACCTGTTACATTGTCAGGGGTAGAGCCTTAGGTATTTGCCAGGGCGGGGCAACCCACTTCCCTGTGTTGTGGTGCTATATGTGGGGGAGGGGTCAGAGAGGGAACAATGCCACCTTCTTGGCTCTCGCCTTGAGTTCAGCCACTTTCCCAGCTTCCCACAAGTGAATTTCATCCTTTGAGGTGCTGGCTGGTGCTGTTTTCTGGGTTGGTGGGCTTGTATATGTTTTAGGATGCTGTGGATCTCTTCAGTGGACTCTCCCGTGAGACCGGGAGTTTCTCCCAGTGCCACAACTAGCACAGATTTTTACAGCCAGAGGTTTTGAAGCTTTCTTCTCCCATGCTGAAACCCTGGGTTACATGGTCTGTCTTGCTCTCCAGCTAGTTGTTCCTCCCAGTTTATCTGCACATGAATGTGGGACGGCCTGGTCCGCCAGCCGCCCTCGCCCACCCAGTCTGCCAGCCACCACCTTGCTACATGTCCTCTATGCCCCAGCTACCCATCTCTGCCCCTCATGCTTGTCTGGATGAATGTTTCTTCTTTAACTCCTTGGTTGTTGGACTCCCATACAGTTTGACTTTCTGGCAGTTTTGGTTGTTTTTTGTTTTTGAATTGGTTGCTATCCTTCTTTTGGTTGTGCAAGGAAGTGAAGCATATCTACGTATGCCTCCATCTTGGCCAGAACTTTTTACCAGAACTCCATCTTGGCCAGAACTTCTTGCCAGAACTCTTGGCAAAAACTTTTTAGTTCTATGTAGTAACAAATCAATACACTGACTTAAAAATTTTCCCACTTCTGTCACTGAACACTTGAAAAACAGTCATCCGAGTAAATTGTTTCTTCTTACCGCTGCGTATTGCTCCATCATATACATCTTCCACACTTTACTTTTCTTTTATCTTAATGTAGGACACTTGGGTTACCTCCAGCACTCCTCTGCCACAAATAAGATGAACATCCCCTTTGCTGACCTTTTATGGATCAGAATGAGAATTTCTTGAGATGACATCACTTGGTCTAAAGTCTTCTAATACAGATTATGCTAAATTCTGTGAAATTACTTTCCGGAGTGCTACTTTGTATTCCGCCAGCAGTGTCTGAGAGTTCTCACTTCCCCAAGTCCTGGCCAGCCTCCCCATGGACCCATTCTTTTGATGTTTGCCATCCTGATGAGTATAAAACAATATGGTACTATTGTTTTAAATTTCACTACTGATTACCGGTGAATTTTAGCACATCTTTTGTTGGTCATTTGAATTTTCCCTAATGGACCACAAAATTTTTAAAAGCTTGGATCTTATGGATCTGTAACTCGCCTTTTTTTCACTCCTCAGTATATTTTGGACACCTTTCCAAGTCAATAAGTGTATGTATGCAACATCATTTTTATTGCCTGCACAGTATTTTAATCGTATGAAACTGTCGTCATCTGTGTGACCACTCTTCTGCTATTGGGAATTAGGGATTTTCTTCCTACATTTTTACCATGCAAAATGCTTCAGTAAACATCGTTGTGCCTTTATTTTAGGGTAATGTTATAAATTATCTTAAGGATAAATTCTTAGGAGTAAAATTATTGGGTCAATGGATATGTCTTTTTGGTTATTATTAAATCATTTGATGTATATTGCCAATTTGCCCTCTGGAATGATCCGTTTTACTTCTACTAACAGTATATAAACATAAATTTTCTATATTCTTTATCTATTTTTTATTATCTATTTTTCTATTATCTATTTTTCTTTCTTTTTTATTCTTTTCTAATAACTGTGTCATTCGATGGGTAAAAATTGTATTTCTTACTAGTTTTTAGAAAGTTTTATTCTTTTTTATTAGAGAAAAAGATTTTATTTATTTATTTTTAGAGAGGGGAAGGGAGGCATAAAATCATCTGTGCATCCATCAATTACCTACTGCATGCACCTGGACTGGGGACCGAACCCGCAAGTAATCACCTGTCACTTTGTGGAAAGACCCAGTGTAGTTACACCAATTCCCTCCTCACTTTCTGCCTCTTTTCTTTCCTGCTTTCTCCTTTTTTTCCTGTCTTATTCTCCTCTCTTTTCTTTCCCCGAGGCATCATATCATTTCATCCTTACTGCAGTGTGTATCTGTTTAAAAAAAAAAGAAAAAATGTTTCATTACATAACTAAATGCTATTGTCACGTTTAACTTAACAATTTTGTGGTATCATCTCATCCCCAGTCCATAATCAAATTTTCCTTACTGTCTCAAAATGTTTTTTGACAGTGGTTTGTTCAAAATATACCCCAAACAAGATTGTATCTCTAATGTTTCTTTCATTTTGAGCCATTCATCTCCCTTTTTGTTTTCATGGGGTTGACTTGTTGAAGAAAACAATGTTTTAATAATTGTTATTTAGAACTTTTATTATCAAGATAAATCTTATTCTCTGCCTCACTCTGCCTGTGTAGACTCAGCCCGAGCACCCTGGCCAGCTCAGCTGTTAGGGTAGGGTAAATAAAGGGGGGGCGGGGTACTGGTGTGGTCACTGTTCCAGTATTTCCTACAGAGAGAGAGAATCTTGAAATGTTAATCTTTGTGCTTTTCTTTGCTACACTTTTTTTCCCTCTTGACCTTTCTCCTAGTAAATCAGAGGCATTGCCTGGAGGAGAAAGGATTGGTACAACCAGATTGCAAAGAGAAAGAAACAGTCAGAACAAAACAATGTTCAGTCTTCTGACTTTTAAAATAGCCTCTTGAAGCCCACATCAATAGTTTTGAAAGCCAAAGTCTTTTATTTGCTGAGAACCAGGTTTTGTTGAGCAAAGAAAAGGCCCTTGAGAATCAAAAGGAAAGGCCGGAAGCATGAGGGATTGGGTTTTGCCCTAGGAACACAGTGGAGAGAGACTAGGGAGAGCCCTAGGAACACAGAGGGAGAGCCTGACTCAGCCTGTTCACCCCAGAGTCCTCTGGGCCGGGGAAACGAGGGCCTCGGAGTTTCAAGGGAGACTTGGGAGCAGGGAGGGTCCCGACTATAGGAGGACAGCAGGGTGGGACTGCAGATCAGCCCCAGCAAGCCCAGGGAGGCGTACCCACGCCCAGAGCCCATCTGCCATTTGAGCCCCAGGTTAGCTGTTCTTCTCAGCATTGCCGGGTCTTTCATCAACAGCCTGCAGGACGTGCTCAGATGGCCCAGCAGAAGTGACACTTGCCTGTGCCCAGAGTCATTTTTGAGCCCCCTCCAGAGTGCTGTGCCTGACAGAGGACACTAATAAGCTACCCACAACTTCTCAGATCAGAAGGTGGGGGCATATTAGACTGAAGGAGTGGTGGAGCTGAAGGCAGAGCCACCTCTTTTGTACTGGATGGCATTGCATCACATTCACAAGACACATATGGCACAGCCTCGTTCCCCGAGCCTAGCTGTGCTTGTCTTATAGCCTGTTTTTTTTTCTTCTTCTCGATTTGATGGGTTTGTTCCAGCAGTGAGAGCAGTGATCCTTAACCTCCTTTGCATGTTAAAATCACTTGGGGGAGCTTTAAAGGAATACTGATACTAGGCCCCATCCCAAACCAATCGAACTAGGTTCTCTGTGGGAGGGGAATAATCATTCTGTGATTGTGAATCTTTTTTTTTTTCTGACATCACTTAACTTTGTTCAGTCCAGGCATTATCATTCTTCAGTTATTTCAAAACTGTACTGTAGTGATCATAAGAGGCTGAAACCAAGAGTGAGTGAGTAAATTAGTGTATGTAGGTGTGTATGAGTACATGTATGTATGTAGTTTTAGATTTAGGGTTGGATCCCGTAATACCTCCAGTCATAAAAGGGTTAAGTGCAGCCAGCATGAGCAAGTATTTGGAGAGACCAGCTGCAGGTGACGGGAAGAATGCCAGCTCAGGGTGAGGCAACAGACAACAGTTGGTTTTGCTGTAAGGAGTTGGCATCAAGGGGGAACAACAGGAAGCAACAGGGCATCAAGAATGGCAGGGCCCCGGCCTGTGTGGCTCGGTTGGTTGGAACATTGTCCCATATACCAAAAGTTTGGGAGTTCAATTCCTGGTGAGGGCACATACGTAGGTTGCAGACTTGATCCTCAGTCAGAGCATGTATGGGAAGCAACCAATTGATGTTTCCCTTCCCCTCTCTCTAATACCAGTAAACGTATTTTTAAAAATTAAAAAAAAAAAAAAAGAATGGCAGAGAGCATGGTAGTGGACCTTCTAGGAGCAAAGTGGACTAGGGAAGTCCAGCTGTAGGAGACAGAAAGAGGATTCTGCTTGTGACAACTTTCTATGGGCTGAATTGTGTCTCCCTTCCCCAAACTCATATAATGAAGTCCTAACCCTCAGAACCTGACTGTAGTTGAAGATAAGACTTTTAAACAGGAAATTAAGATAATATGAGGTCTTATATGAGGGCCCTAATCTGACATGACTGGTATATCTATAAGAAGAAGAGATTAGGACACAGACTGTCAATGACCACAGGGGGACACAAAGAGAAGGTGGCCATCTGCAAGTCAAGAATGAGGCCTCGGAAGACATGAAACCTGCTGGCATCTTGATTTTAGACTTCTTTCCTCCAGAACTGTGAAAAAAACTTTTCTGTTGTTTAAGCGGCACGATCTATTTTCATTTCGTTATAGTAGCCCTAGTAGACGAACTGTCAAAGGGACTGGCGGAAACAGTGCAGGGCTGCGGTCTCGGAGACGGACTCGCGTATCGTGGCTGGTTCTCAGCACCAGGCGCACAGCTCAGGTCAGGGTACCAGGACTGAGTCACGGATTCAGGCATGCAGGATCTCATTCATTCCTTTGTTTAGTCAATCAATTAATCAACAATATTTTATTAACCCAGGCTGGTTCGCTTTCCAGGCACTGGATATACTATTGTAGTGGCCCAGATGAGAGGCGAAGTTAGCTTGAATTAGGTGATTAGCAGGTGATTTAACACTGATACTGTTAGGAAGAAGGAGGTTCTTGGGTCTTGGTGATTCTTACTGAAGGCTATTCTTGCTAAATGTTAAAATGTAGTATTTTGCAGACCAGGTATAAATAGGATGAGCTTGACAGGAACACAACCAGGTAAGTGTAGCTAACTGCAAAGAAGAAATCAATATGTATTGACCAAGCAGTGTAATTACATGAGCAACAGCTAAGGCTCCCTGGGGGAGAGAGAACTTTGGATGTGAATTCCTGACTGCAAGTAAATAAAACTACCTTGCTACGACCATGTCATGCTCTTAAAAAAAAAACAAAACATTTTAAGAAATTGATTTTGAGAGAGAGAAACATTGAACTGCCACTTCACCTAGCTTTGCATTCATTGGTTGACTTTTGCACGAGCCCCACTTTTAGGCTGACACCCTAATCAACTGAGCTGCCCTGCTAGGGCAACCAAATCTTGTCCTTGAGTAGAACATGCCATGCAGCAAGCCCCTTGAGTTTGGTAACAATTTGGCCACTCCAGGTGGGACTCTCTTAAAAGGATTCCCTTTCAGTCTTGTTGGGGCATTTGGCAAAGCGGTCAGTAGCAACAACATCTCATCCAGGGCTTACTTGCCTGCGTCTCCACTGGATGGAGAATCTGTTCTATGGGAGACTCCTACTTGGTGCTGACCACCCACACCCACCAGAACAGCTGGGTGGCCCTCCTTGACAGCAAAGTAAAGTGGCTACTTGAACTTTTTTGTTCAGCACGTCGGAAGGGATACAGGTAGGTCAACTCCTGTGGTCACTTTAATTAGTGCTTCTATTCTTATTTTGGGAATAGGTTTGTTGGAAAGGTAGCTTCAGTTCCGGTGCATGCTTGGTTTCAGGCTGGCCTGGCACGAGCTGTCTCCAGGATACTGGTTTCAGGGCCCCACCTAGGTCTAACCAAGGAGGGTTGAGGAGCGCCTGCCAGGCAGTCCAACACATCCTTGAGTAATATCTGTGGTCTGGTTGTCTGTCCTGCAGGAGTTGAATTTTGTTCGTTGTGTGTATGTTTGCATTTGCCTTGTTTGTTTTATATGTAAATAAATGTGCTAGCTATGGGAAACTCAAATTTGATCCCTGAATGCAACCCCTAAAAAAGCTCTGTTGATTTGAGTTAAAGAAATTAAATGCTCATATAAATTAAGAAATATAACAAATGGGTCAACGACAGGAAACTGCTTGTCCTATTTGAGGCAGCCTTTCTCAAGGCTGGGAGTCTACTGTGAATTTGCGAGGCATTTTTCTAAGCGCAGCTTCTTTGCTTCGTGAGCTTCTCCCTTGCTTCCATCCAAGGAATGCACTTTCCGGAGCACCCACTGCCAGGGTGGAACTCATGATAGGAAATGAGAATGATTCCCCAGCTGTTGCCTGAACAACAATGAGGTTCCCATCAGGCCATACCACCTTCACTTAGAGGGGCAAGCAAATGAATTCATAGTCTCCAGTGGAGGTGATCTGGGACAGAAGAGAGGGTCTCTTACTTAGAGCTTGAGCAAGACTGAGCAGCAAAGGTTTGGCTGTGGGACTCGGGATCTAGTCTGTGAATAATGACGTAAAAAGATACATGCTTGGGATTATATGGGAAGAAAAATTGGTTTTATCTGTGAGCTTTTTGAATAAGACTTCACTGCTTCCCTTCCTTTGAAGGATAAGGAAAAAGAAATACATGCCACATCTCTTCCAAGAGTCTTATTGATATAAGAGATGTTGTATTAGCAGGTATGATTTCAGAAATTTTGACCAAAGGTGTGGTAACAAAAGCCAAATATCCTGGGAGTATTGAAAACTTAATACAATTAAGATTACCTAATTGGATTGGTGCCAGAAAAAGAGAGAAAAATCTGCTATGGCTTAAAAATGCAGCTTGAGTCAGCTTTACTGGATTTGCAAAATGAAACAGGTAGAATCCACTACATGTATATATTTTGAGTAACGAAAGCCAAAAGGGTGGGCTTCCCAGACGCATGATATGAGAGGAACATGGAAAGGACACAGAGAAATGAATTGCTTTTAGTAAGGTTTTAGAGTGGTCTTAAAAAGTAGTTTTACTGGTTCTCTGTCCCTTCATACGCAAGGATGGTTTTGAGATCACTGACTCTGTGCAGGTGTGCAGTCACGCATCCGCTTGTGACAGAGCCCAGTAAGTCAAGGAGATTCATGAGACCTCAGCTTCTTTTCTGAGCAGCCCAGTGTTTTGTCATAATCAGAGGCAGCCATGGAAGTTTAGAAACAGAACTCTACACTGCGAAGGTATGAGCCGGAAGTGAGGCTGGTGCAGGGAGCCTACAACACCCAGAACCTTCCTTTTAGCAGATTGGGTCTGAACTGTGGCATGTGAGCCAAGCTGTTAAACTAGGTACCCTGGGCCTGTCCTCTGTCTCTCAC
>PVJD01008654.1:0-37362 GCA_004026545.1 Mormoops blainvillei
CTCGCTCTCCTTCTCCGGAACGTATCTCCCTCTTGCCACAGCACGTCGCGGGTTCCTTCTAAAATCCAAATCTGGCCTTGTCTCCCCCCTCCTTAAAAACTCTCCTGTGAGCTCCTTGCTCTCCTTGACGATGACACACGAGCTCCTCTGAGTGGCTTTCCAGGTCCTTCTTTTCCATCCGGCATCAACCAATTTCACCAGCTCATCCCTCCTGTACCCCACGGCAGTTCTCAGGTTGACTTGACGAGTTACCCACCCCTGCCCCATTTAAAATGTTCTGCAAAACAGGCCTCCCCAGGGAAGTGGCCTGGGTCACCATCATACACCCTGGGCGCTAGCCCCGCCTGAACCCACCCCACCTCCCAGCCCTTGTGCATACTTCCACTCCATGCAATGAGCTTCCCCTGTTCCGCTCTCGCTGAAAAATTTGTTTCGGCCTGCAAGGTCCAGCTGAAATGTCACCTCCCTGCCGACTCCCTGGACACCCTCGAGCCGGAGGATGAGTCTGGGCCCTAGGGCTTCTGAGGCCTTCCGGGTGCAGAACTGGATGAACAGTTCTCAGGCTCCAGCTTGGAGATATCTGCAGTCATTGCTGCTTCCTCCCACCCACCCCAGTAGGGAGCCCCCTAGGGGCAGGGGCTATTCTAGGTCTTGGGGCTACGGCAGTGAACGAGACAGACAGGTCTGCCCAGTAGAGCTCAAAACCTTGCGAAGAAACATATATTGTACTAAAAACATAAACCAGTAAAAATATTTATATCTATACATCTATATCTATCTGTCTATCTATCTATCTATCTATCTATCTAATGTCAATGGGTTAATAAGGGCTAAGGAGAAATATTAAGTAGAGAGAGGTGGAGGGAAACGGTCCAAGCAACCTAAGGTGGTCTTGACTGGGTGATCAGGGAGGGGATGACATACGAACAAAGACCCAAAAGAAGAGAGGGAACCAGCCAGGTAGAGATCTAGGGGAAGAGTGCTCCTGTCTGGGAGAACAGCCAGTGCAAGGGCCCTGGGGCAGGACTGTGTTTGGTGGTTTGCGGGATAACAAGGCGGCCAGTGTGGCTGAGCCTGAATGAGCAAGGAGAGAAAGGAGGTGAAGGGAGCGGGCAGCCTGGGCCAGATTATCCAGGGCCTTGCAGGCTCCGGGAAAGACTTCGGCTCTTGCTTTGAGTAAGACAGGAGCCTGGTAGGGTTCTGAGCAAAGAAGGGAATGAATCTGATTTGCTGTTTGCAAAGTTTCCTCTGGATTACAGAGGGGATTACAGGGGGGCTAGAATGGACACAGGGAGCCTAACTGGGGGGGCGGGGGGGTGGATGCATCTCCAGGCTTGAACAAGGCTGGTGGCAGTGGTGGCGGTGACAAGGTAAACCTTAGAAGGTAGAATCAACAAATCTGAAAATGGTTGGATGAGCTAGGGCAGTTGGTAAGAAAAAAAAGTCTAAAGTGACTCCAGGCATGACCCAAGCAAAAGAAAGATGGAACTGCTGTGATAGGGAGGACAGTGGAAGGCGCAAGTGAGTGAGCAAGTAATTGAACGAATGACCCACGGGGCTTTGGAGCCAGATGGGCACACACCCAGCACTGGTGCTCTGTGGGACCTTGAGCGAGTCCTCTCCACTTTCAACCTTAGTTTTGCCATCTGCAGCTGAGAGGCCCCATGTCCCAGGGTAGCCAAGAGAACTGGATGCTGAGGGGGTCGATGACCTTGTGGGGAGAGGACAGGCCCAGCCTCCCAACTCCCCTCTCTCCCCTACCCCGGGCAGCCTGCCCAGGCTGCAGTTGAGATGAGAAGGGAAGGGGCAAGGGGGAGGGGTGGCATCTGTCTTCCACCAGGCTGGGTCTGGGCCAGTGGGAGGACTGCTTTGAGCTCTAAGAAGCCTTTGTGGAGTGCCCTCTGATGAGGGGGTGTCCTGAGCCTGGGGTGGGGCGGTGGGCTACGGCACCAGTGGACCCCTGCCTCCATGTCCCAGGGTACACAGGGTTAAGACAGACATGGAACCCATGCCCTGTCAGGTTCTCACCTACCTCACAGAATCTGGGGGAGAGTAAATGAAATAAAGTGTCTGGCACATGGCAGGGGTTTGAAAACACGGGAGATGTGCGCAGACGCCAGCCCACGGGAGGTAATGATTACCCCAGCCTCACTGTGTTCCCTGCAAGATCTCAGAGTCCAGAACTTAGGTTTCCGGGCAGGGACTGGGGCAGGGGTGGAGGGAGTGGGTGTGTGTGTGTGAGAAGCCTCCGGGAGGCTCATCCTTCTACCTTTCTACCTGGTGAGTGATTGCAGACCTTGGTAAAGCCCCCACCCTCTTCCCTGTGGCACCCTGACCTCTGGGATCTGGCACCTCCAGCACCAGGAAGGGACTCAGAGGCAGGTGGAAGCACAGAAGACTCCCCTGTGCAATAATGAGGGAAACTGAGGCTCACAGCAGGGAAGGCCAGCAAGGGCAGAGAGAGACCCTGAGCCTCCATGTCTCCAGCTCTGCAGGCTTATCCTAAACCTGTGTTCTTCACCAAGTCTTATCTGGTGTTCTGTGCAATTCAATACAACATCGACTGGGCTCCCAAAGGCACCAGAAATAGAAAAATGACAAAGACACAATCTCTAGTGAACTAATAGTTGCTGCCCACCTACTATGTGCCAGGAGCTTTGCTGGGCACTTTTTTTTCCACTGTCCCATTTAATATCCATGATATCTTTAATCACCATCCCCATTTTCCAGATGAGAAAAGCGAGGTCCAGTGAGATCACGTAGCAGCTAACGCTTCCTAGGACTTGCTACTTACATGCTGCAGGTTCTACACATGTTAATGCACTCATCTTCATGCCAGCCCTTCACACCTGTCCTGTGAAGGACATAGGACTGTCAGCTCCATTCTACAGATGAAAGAACTCAGGTCGAATTAGTAAAAGGGCAGAGCTGAGATTTGTAACCAGGGACCTGCAGCTTGAAACCCGAAGCCTTTGACCTCCCCTCTGTGTCAAACTGGGCCGGGGCAGAGAGCCCACTCAGGAGTCCTTTGTTCATTAGCAGATGCCTGTCTTGGTGGGCCCTCACCCAGCTTCCTCCTGCTCCCTCTCCTGCTTTGGGGTCCAGAGGCCAGGCCTGCTCTGACACAAGTTCACAGGGTGACCTCCTCGAATGACGACACAAGAGCCGTTTCCCGTTTGCCAAGCCTCCTGGAAGTGGGGCTTTGGAGCCCGTGTTCCAGGTGAGGAAACTGAGACTCGGAGAGGTCGAGCGGGCTACTTACCCATGTCACCTGCAAGGATGTGGTTGAGTTGGGATCCCACAGGTCCTGGTCCTCTCCCCCAGGGGGACCCACCCCGCCCCCTGTGGTGCCTGGCTTTGGGCTCACTAAGTGCCACCATGGCAAAAGTCACAGCTCTCCCCTGCTGCCCTGTCGGGCAGGGCGTAGGGGAGGAAGAGGAAGAAGGCTAGAGACGGGGCGGGCGGCGGGGGTGGGGTTGGGGTTGCCTTGGCCACTGTCATGGGGACAGGGACTTGGTTCTGCCTCTCCTCTCCACTCCCTCCCTCACAGTTGGATTCAGGCTGGCCTGGTTATGATGAAGGGTACCCCTGTCCACATGGCACTGCCAGATTAATGGGGTTTTTCAATAGGCTCCCGAACATGTGGGCATGCACACACGGTTACATTCATGGTCTGCCAATGCCCACACCCCAGGTGCCTGCACATCTGCCAATGCAGACGCTCACAAGCACACACACTCACAAGCACTCGGTCGACCCTCCACCTGTACGCACACACGATGCCCCAGGCACACAGCATCCCCACCCTGCACATGGACAGGCACATGCACACTCACACCCACACAGTCACACTTCTGCCCGCACACGCACACAGCGCCCACATGCACACACATGCTCTACCACGAGTTCACGCACACATGCGCATACTCAATACCACCACCTCCAGGGTGAGGACTGGCTTGGGGAAACGTGGGTTTGCCTTGGGTCAGGCAAACGTGGGTTTGCCTTGGGTCATTTTGTCTCTGGGCAGCCCAAGCCATAGGCCTCCTCAGCGCCAGTCCTCCCAGAAGCATTTCTGAGATACCAGATGGGCTTCCTGACTCCCAGACATTCAGGGATGGGAAGGCTGACTGCAGGGGGCCATGAGGGAGAGGGTGTTCACGCCAGATCTGACCCAAAGGGGAAGCGAGCACGCTGTCTCCACTGCCCAGGAGACAGTGACCCAGGGCCCAGAAGGGAGGTCCCAGGAAGGCAAACCTGATCCTCCAGCATCACTCAAGCTCCAAAATAGAGTCCCCAAGACCATATCCACCAGAATTACTGAGACTTAACTAACGCAACAGCCAATGTCTGCCGTGAGAAATCCAAATGGGGCCCGTGCCAGACACCATTGTCAACCTTGTCCCCGAAGTCCCCCAGGACCCCGGACAGCAGAGGCCTCCTCCCTACTTACCCCATACCCATCCTAGTGAATCCCAGCAAAGCCCTCAGACGCCTCACACAGAGCCAGTCATGCCTCAAGCACCAGCCTACGATTACAGACATGTTGACCAGAGAGATTCTTCTAAACTTCTTCAGATTAAGGTGTAATGGACTAAAAGCTTGTCATGAAGGACCTAGGTTTTCAGACTGGGTCAGGATGCATGACACCTCAGACAGGGTCAAAATGGACATGTGTGTAGGCGGTACCCAAGCTCAGGGCCTGCTCCTATCAGCAGTGGCCTCAGTGGAGCTCTGAGCCTCCCTAAGCCTCAGTTTACCCGTCTGAGGGATGGCAATAATAGCAGCACTGACCTGGACTGCTGCGAGAATGCGGTAAGTCACTGCGTCTCGGCACCGTGACGGCACAGAGCAGTAACTCAGAAAGGGCCACTGTGGTGATAATTTGAAGAAAAGCAGGAAATATTAAGGTATTCAACCGAAGGTCACAGCATATATTACACTGTGCTAAGTCAGAGGCCATTTCCCACCAAGACCAGCGGCCGCAGGTGCCAAAGGTTTACACAAAAGCTCTGGGGAGAAAGACTGAAGACTGTGAAAACGCTCTCCACTAAATGAACGTTGTCTGCAAACTGGGAAAAGACCACCATTAGTCAATTTGGCCAGCAGAACACCTGGGGTCCGGCTCGCAGGAGCCTGATGTTGAGAGTGGAGTTTGGCAGTCTGGAGTTTCCCCTCAGGGAATGGGGCTCTAATGGGGCGGGGGTGGGGGGGCTGGCATGTGATGGGCCACAGAGAAGCCACAGTGGAGCACAGAGATCTGCGTTCCAGTCCTGACTTCCTATCAACAGAAACTTCCTCTCTTGAGGCCTCAGTTTTCCCATCTGGAAGATGGTAGAATTGGGCTGAGAACATCTTTCTCCAAGAAAGCCCTGAGGCTCTCTGGTCTAGGGGATTGAAAGATGGCCCATGGTCCCACCCCGGGCACAACCTGTGGCCCTTGCAGGCCCCAGAGATAGTCCCACTCTGAGAGACCAGAGGAAAAGGAAAGGGGTTGGTTCACTTTGTGGCTGACACTGGAACGGAATTAGAGGGTCTTGCCTCCAGGGGGTTTGCTTCCCCTGCTTGGCAGGCCATGGAGGCTGGAGCAGTCCAAACACAAGAAATAATAAATCCTACCCAGGCTCTGCCCAGCCAGGAGGCAGGGCTGGCTCTTGTCATAAAAAGATCTTATCCCCATGAGCACCCTGTGCCCAGCCTGGAGGACTCCGCCCTCCTCCCTCAGCCCTCCGCCCCCACTTCTATTTCCTGTGACAACCTGCAAACTGAAGACCAACTTGCCTCCCCCCACCCCACAGCCCCACGCCCAGGCTTCTGCTCGACCCCCGCCCTGCCCCGCCCCCCACCCGGGCCCCAGCTGCAGGAGGCCCAGGCGGAGTGTAATTCCCCTTGCCCTCCTCTCAGCCCTCGGCCGGTCCGGACAGATTAAGCCTTTGTCACACACACCCAGAAAAGCTCAGGGCCAGATGGGACAGGACAAGTGGTGTCAGATCATCGACCCGCTGCTGGCCGGGACTCCGGGAAGGGCCCCGACCACAACACCACATATGGCTGTGGGAGGAGAAAAGGGGGCCCACGGAGGGGGCAGCAACATGGAAGAGAGACGACACACCACAGCTACCCTTGGGACTGGAGCCCATGCAGGGGACCCCTGTTCGACTGCTGGATGACCAGCCTCCCATACCTCCTCTTTCCTGAAACTGTTCTGCCTGGCTTCTTGATCATATCCTCAGTTGTGCCCACCTCCCCCGCCAGCTGGGTGCCCCAGGGGCAGGCACAGAGTCCAACACACCCCCATGCCCCAGTGCCCCTCACAAGGCCTGTGGGCGCTAAACAAATGCTTTGGACAAAGGTTTATGGCACAATGACCTTCATAAAACCCACCCAGGACAAAACTACAGGATCTTTCCCAACTGCCACCAGAGGCAACAATAACTTTAGGTGTGTGTGTATGTGTGTGTGTGTGCAGGCCAGTGAAGGTGGGGGACGTCCTTTGCACCTTTCAAAGAAGGGCCCATTCAGCCCTTCCCAGGAAGAAGCAGTGGCTGCCCCTGAATTCCCAGCAGGATTCATTCCTCTTAGATCAGTGGAAAGGAAAATGGAAATGTAAAAATAATAACTGAGCCCCAGGAAGGTGCCTGAAGATGGGGGCGGCAAGTCTAGGGGCATCTCCTGCGGCTGGCTCCGGTTGGCTGGGCAAGTGGCAGGTAACTAACAGGCTCTCTGGGGACCAGCAGGCCAGGCAGGCGGGCATGGGGAGCTCGAGGGGCGGGTTGTCACAGGAGGGCATATCTGTTGTGTTTGTCATCCTTCTGGCAACCTGGGCAGGGAGGCCTGGGTCCCCTTTCTCTGCCTCCCAGGCAGGTGGTCCCTTGGGGAAGGCTTATTATTGGTCTGGGAACCCAGGTGGAGGCTTGTGAGGCCCCTGCTGCCAGGGCGGGTCAGTGTGGGCTCCATGAAGGTTATGAAGAGACTGGCTGGGCTGGTGGACCCAGGGCCCAGACCTAGCACCCAGTTTTGCATATGTGGCCTGAACGAGTGTGTGTGTTCTAGTTCCCCCTTGACAGCCGTGTGGTTAAGGAGGTAGGGGGGTACTGCCCCATGACACCCACTTCCTACAGGAGAGGTCGACCCACACAGTGAACCAGTGAGCCAGCTGCCAAGTCTGAGGATCACTGCCCCCCAACTCCAGGACTGGCTGCAGTGAGGGCTTCTGCCTCAGACTAAGGAGATTGGGCCAAGGCTCCCAGCTCCCTAGGGTGGGATAACCCTGATGCGGTTGGTAGGGGGGCGGCACTAACTGATCTGAGGAACCTAGATCGCTCAGGGCAATGACCCAAGGTAGGGGGCACAGACCCAGCCAACCATCTGGTGGGTCACTGACCTCCAAAAACCACACTTAGGCTAGGGACACTAGCCCAAGATGGGGGAGAAATGAGAGGGCTAGAGATTGGCAGGGTGGGAGGGGCTGACCTAGGCTGGGGAGAGGCAATGACCCATATTCCCCGCGTGGGAAAGTGGGCACTGATTTAGGCTGGGGGAGGGGTCCCCGACTCGATCGGGGGAGGGGGCAATGACCCAGACTCCCTGGGTTTGGGGGAGAGCGCCGGTTTGGGTGGGGGAGGGGGGTGGTCCCTGACTCTCGCTGGGTGGGACACTGCCCCAACCTTCCCCCTCAGGAATCGGGCCCCGGCGCGCCCCCGGCCCGGCCCTCTGCTCTGGGTCCGGCCCGAGGCAGCAGCGGCGCAGATGGGCTGCTGGCGGCCGCAGCGGCAGCCGCGCGGTTATCAGCGCTCCTCGCAGATGGGCCGCCCGCCCTCCGCGCTCGCGGCGCCCCACTCCCCGCGGCCTGCAGCCCCGTCCCCTGGGCGAGGGGGGAGGCGCCTCCGGATCCGCTCCCTGGCTCCCGCCTCCCTCCCTCGCGGCCCCCTCACCCCGCGGGCCGGGCCCCGGCGGCCGCGGAGGGGGAGGAGGAGGGGGAGGGGACAAGTGCACTTTTCGTAACGACTGAATCAATTGTGTGTGAAGAGCCCGCTCCGGCCGGGGACCGGGCTGAGCGCGGGGCGGGCGGGCCGGACGGGGGAGGAGCACAGAGGGGGGAGCGGAGGAGCGAGCGAGGGAGGGAGGCCGGCGCGGGGCGGCCCCGCTCGCTCGCTCGCTCCGGCCGGGCGAGGCCAGGGAGGGAGTGAGGGGGGCAGGGAGGAAGGCCGGCCCGGCCCGAGCGGGCCGGGGGCTGAACGCACTCGTGGAGGGTCCCCGCGACGGAAAGTTCAAAGCTCAGCAGCGCCCGGGGAGCAGCTGCCCCCCCCAGCCCCCACCCGCTGCAGAACAATGAGGTCCCGGCGGGGGAGCCGCGGGGCCCGCGCCGCACGCCCTCTCCAGGGCGCCCCGGGCCGGAGGGGACGCCCCCGCCCGGCAGCCCGCCTCCTCCCTCCCGGCGGCTGCGGTTCCCCTCCCCCTCCCCTCCGCCACCCCGCCCGGACCCGGCCGGCCCCGGGGACGGGGGAGGGGAAGGGATGGATAGGTCAGGCCGCCCCCGTCCCAGGGAGGGGGAGCTAGGGGCCCGGGGGGCGGCGGGGGCGCCCCACCCACCCGCGGGAGGCTGCTCCTGCGCCAGGCTGCGGCTCGGGCTGCCCCTCCCCGGGCCAACCCCGGGTGGGGTCGGGGAGACAGTGCCCGGGCGGGCCCCCTCCCCGGGCACTGAGGAGGCGAGTGGCTCCCCGTCCCGTGGCTGCCCCTGCCACCCCCCCCCCGCGGCACCACCCTCCACACACACACGCGCGCGCACACGCACACACACACACACACACACACACCGCCCAGCCGGCCCGGGGGCGGGAGCGCGAGGCGCCCGGGACAGGCAGCCCTGGGGCGGGCGGGGTTGGGGGGGGGGAGGTTCAGGCTCCGGAGAAGCCGCCTGCTGGCGGGGGGAGGGGACAGGAGGACGGAACATGCTGGGGTGAGCAGCCCGGGACAGCCCGCCCCGCACGGCCACGGCCCGGGCAGCGGCGCAGAGGGGGGCAGGGACGCCCCGAACCCGGAGCGCAGCCTGGGCGGGCCGGGGCGGGCGGGTGAGCAGGGACGCGTGCGCCTCGGGCGGGCCAGACACACGGACAGTCTCAGGGACACAGGTTCGGACACACGTCCACATCCACACCCCCACCCCGCCCCCGCCCGCCCCGAGCCCCGCGGCGGGACCGGCCCGCGGCCCCGCGCTCGCACTCACCGAGCCCGTCTTGACCGGCACATACACCACTTGGCCCATCTTGGGTTCCCGGCTGCTGCCCAGGCGGAAGCCCTTGGAGCGCACCCAGAACTGGAACTTGCCTTTCTCGCCGGCCGCCGGGCCGCTGCCCGCGCCCGTCCCGCCGCCGCCCTGCAGGACCTCGGTGATCCGCTGGTATTTGCTGCGTGTCACCGTCTTGGTTTTGGCCGAGTCGCCGTAGGTGCGCAGGCACCAGTCCCGGAACTGGCGGCCCAGCTCCGAGTCCCCGGGACTGCGCTCGCGCTCCCAGCCCCCGCGCAGCAGCAGCGTCGGCTTCGGCATCCTCCCGCCGCGCCCGGCGCCCTCGGGGGCGGGCCGGCCACCGGCCGCCCGGTGCCGGGACTGGGCTGGGCTGGGCTGGGCTGGGCCGGGCCGGGGCGCGCCGCGGCCCGGGCTGTCCCGCGGTGTGGCTCCGGCGCGGCTGCCTGATGGGCACGGGCGGCGGCCGGACGCACGGGGCTGCGGCGCGCTCTGTCCTGCTCGGGCGGCGGCGGCGGCGGCGGCGTTGGCGGCGGCGGCTCCGGCTCGCCTCCTGCTCCGCCTCCTCCTCCCCCCGGCCGGGATGCAGGAGCGATGGAGGCAGCTCCGGGCCCGGAGGTGCAGAGGGGGCGGGCCGCCCCGCGGGCGGCAGGGGGAGGCGGGAGGCGGGGAGCGGCCCCGGGCGCGGAGAGCGAGACCGAGCCTGGGCGCGGGCGGCGGCGGCGGCTGTCAGCTCGCGCGGCTCATCCTGCTCTTGCTCAGGCTCCCGCTGCCGCTGCTCTTCCTCCTCCTCCTCCTCCTCCCGCGCCCGCCTCCACCACGCCGCGGGATCCCACCTGTTAGAGCGTCGCAGCCTCCGCCGCCGTCCCCTCCACCCTCCCGCGCCCGCCCGCGGGGCCCAGCCTCCGCCCCGGCCCGGCCCCTGGGGGCGCGGAGGCTGCCGCGCCCGCAGCCACTGGGAGGGCAGGAGCCGCAGGCGCGCAGTGTGCTCAGCCCAGGGACTGAGTTCCTTCTGGCCGGGCCTGGCCCAAGCCACCCAGGCCGCGCTCTGACCCGACCTGGCAGTCTCACAGCCAGTAGGGCACAGACCCCGCCCGGCCACTAGCGTCCCTGCCTCCCCGGGCGGCCCCGCCCGTCTTTAGCTCGGCACTGGAGGAACAGGACAGGGCCCCTTCCCTCGCCGCAACTGGCCTGACCTCTGCTGCAAGCCCGGGGCCAGAAGAGCAGTGTTCCCTAGGGAACCCCTAACAGCCATCCATGGGGCCCCCCAACTTCTTCCCCTCAGCCTCACCCCAAATTCCCCAAAGTTTGGCCTTGCTTCTGCCAGCCCCATTCTGCGGGACGACCCCGGGCCCCAGGGAAGTCGTCAACATTGGCCCATGGCTTCACTCAGGCCAACCCCACCAAGGCTTCCGGCGACACTGAACATACCCATAAATTCAGCCTGAACTATCCCGTCTTCGTGGGTGCACCTTGGCCTAGAATCTCTTGCTGAGTAAACTCAGGTGGACTACCATCCACCTCCTCTCTCATCAGGGCTTAGCTTGAGTAGAGCCAGCCCCCTCCCCCTTAATGAAATTACCAACATAAATAAAGGCACAAGCCAAATCCCCAGAATTTTTGCCCTCCTTTCTTAACGGGTCATGAGGAATTGCTGTGTTCCTTGCTCTGCTGCTCCCTGGGGCCTAGCCCGCACGTCCTTAGGCCTCTCCTACAAGTCGCCACCCAAGCCTGAGGCCCAGAGTTTGCCCAGTGCAGGAGCATTTTCTGTCTAGGAGCTAGTGGCTACCCCCATCCCAAGGCCTCCCACCCTGGTACTTACAGTGTGCCATGTCCTGGCAACTCTGAGAGGCAAAGGGACTGGCCCATTGTTATAGATAAAGGCCTGGGGCTTGGAGAGGTGACCTGATCTGCTCAAGGTCATGTAGGGAGGAGGGAAAGGTTTCAGCTCTGGCTTTTGCTACCATATCACACAAAAAGCCTCCCCCTACCATCCCTACTGGGAGGAATCCCAGCACTGTATGTGCCCAGCTCCCTTCCCCCAGTAGACAGAGGACTTAAGGCCCATGTCTGACTCATCCTGATACCCTAGGCCCTAGCACAGCACCTGGCACACAGTAGGTGACAATAAATGCAGAAAGAACCCAAGAGGTCGTCCAAGTCCCAACCTCTCTCTGCGTTTCACATAGACTTATTTTTAGATAATTTACATTTCCATGTTGCTTTATATACACCAACAACTCCACAATCATTTTTCCTCTTCATCTTCCTAAGAGCTCTTTTTGATTCCATGCTAGCATGCCCGTTTTTCAAAAATGACCACTGGGGCTCAGAGAGGAGAAGGCACTACCCAAAGGCCACCCAACTCCAGGAGTGCAGGAGCTCCTGCATGATTTGGAAGCCTATGCCTTGACTTTTCCGATATACCCCTTGACACCCTCATACTGACTTCCTTCCTGAGAGTAAAGATGCTCTAGCCCAGCAACACTAATGATCGATCACTTTCAGCAAGGGTGCCCTGGAGTGAGGTAGTAGGCTCCCCGTTTGAGCTCAGGTCTCTGTTCAGTTCCAAGACCCACTTCAATAACCATTAAGCTAGACCACCTCTCCATGCACTCTGGGTCTTACCTTGCCTTTTGGAATCTAAAAACCTGGTTGTCTTTCTTGAGCTGAGTTCTAGTATGGCAGAAGGTATGGTATAGTGAAAAAAAATAGGCTTTGGGTAGAGTCAAACAGACTTGGGATTACATCCTGGCCACTGTTTGTCATGGCATTCTTCATGCCCTTCATGCCCGCTGGCTGCCTCCCAACTGAATGAACGCATCAGTCCACCCTTTGCTGTGCGACCTCAGGCAGGTCACTGAACCCCAACTTCATCTTCTGTACAATGGACAGAGTGTCATGGGTATAAAGGCTCAGCAAAATAAAATATGTGAGAGAGCCTTACATATAAAGGTACCCCCAAAATGCCATTTTCTCCTTCATAGAGACTGCAAAGTATTCAGGGGCGGGGGGTGAACATTGTTGATACTTTTCATGTTTCATTTATTCAACAAATATTACTTGAGTAGCCGTTATGTATCAGGTGCTGGGGATATAGCCATGGGATCCCAAGGTCCTTGCCCTCTTGGAGCTCACTGATGAGTGGGGAAGACCACTGAACAAAGCCAACTGTCAGTGATAACAGCTTGGGGAAAGGACCATGAGGGAAATGGGGAGCTGAGAAAACAAATAGTGGATATGAGGGACTGCTTTTCTTAGGGGGATCAGGAAAGATCCCTCTGAGGAGGTTGATTTGAGCAGTGACTTAAATGAAAAGGAACCAGCTATGCTATGTTATGAGGGAAGAGCATTCCATGCAGAGGGAACAGCATGTGCAAAGGCCCTGAGGTGGGAAAGAGATTAGCATTTTCCAGAAGCGGAAAGGAGTCCAATGTGGCTACAGTGAGGGGAGTGAGGAGAGGTAAGAAGGCAGGAAACCATAGGAAAAACTTTGGATTACATTCTAGATGTGATGGTGAGATTTAAATAGAGGAAAGACTGAGGAGTAGAGAGGAAATGAGAAGTGGAGGGCAGCTACAGTGGCCCAGGTATCTGTGGTTGAGGGGCTTGTGGGTCAGAGTCCTTGGTTTCCCCTCCCATGTGTCAACTCACTCCACACCAGCCACAGTTCAGCCTCTCGCCCCAAGTGGAGGTAGCCAAGTCAAGGAGTGAGAAGGTCCTGCTATAGCCCATCCCCGCTTCTATGGAAACAGATCTCTGGACTTCTGGCTTGTTGGTGTCAGTGGCATCCTTTAGCAGAGGTCCTGCCCCAGAGAATGCTGGGTGGGAGGTGAGTTTCTCACAATGCCAGCTTGGGGGTGGGGTGGGCAATTGTGATCCTAAGGGGGCAACTGTTTCTCCTTCCTTCCCATTTCAGAAACCTGCTGAAAGGCCATGCATGGAAGGTTGCCCCATTAATCACAGGTCAGTGGAGCCCCTGGATATATATTTTTTAACCTTTACTCCAGATGTCTAAGAGAGGCTGGGATTGAAGCAGGAGGAATCCTGACCCCAGGACTCATGTCTGTTTCCAATACTGACAGTAATATGCTGGGTCACAAGAGGTAAGCGATGAAGGACCTGCAGAGTGTATAGTTTAAACTGCCTTTTACAGATAGGTAAATTGAGTCCCACAAAAGGGAACAAACTCAGGGCCACAGGCAGAGCGAGGCATCTGGCCTTTGTCTGGTTTGATCTAAATTACCTGCTTTGCACTGAACTCTGACTGCGGGCCCAGGTGAGTAGGAATGTCTGCAACTCAGAGGTGAGGTTGTCCCAACCTGGCCTAAGGTGGGGCAGAGTGACTCAGGCACCCACAGAGGCCTGTCCACCAAAGGCTGGGAGGAGGCCCCAGAAACTTGCAGAGGGAGGTTTTCACTGCCAGAGGCTGGTGTCACCTCCATCCTGGGCTTGTGCAGCCATTGCTACCACCCACTGCAAAGCATCTCCCTCTGCAGTCTGCCTGACCATGCCAACCTGCTGGCCCAGGTATACCTCACCCAGCAGTGCTTCCTGACCCTTCGGCTTGGTTCAGGAACTTCCACAGACCCCTGGGCCTTTCCCATCCCGGCCCTGACTGCACAATATCATGCTTGCCTGGTTGCGTGTACCCACCAGTACCCAGCACAGGCGCTGAGGTTTAATAATTATCAAATAACCAAGCAAATGATGAATACATGAATGAGCTGGTTCTCAAAATGCACGTTTCTGACTGATGTCTACAGCATTTTCCACCATGCTACTTTGCCTCCTCCCAATCAATCAGCCTATCAGCATCTAGTGTGTTCTTCCCAATAGACACTGCCACCAAGTGACCTTACATGAGCCCCTTGATTTATCTCAGCCTCAGTTTCAATGTCAGTAAACTGGGGCTAATAATTTTTCCTAACACAGTGGGCTGTTGTAAGAATAAGCACTCAATAACTATTGGCTCCTATCATCACTGTGTTCACTACCGTTCATTCTGGTGTCTTTTTGTGTATCCTCTGTGTGTCATATGCCATGCTTGGTATTGGGATACAGCCATAAACAAAATGGACCTGACCCCACCCCTGGTGAAGCTCAGGGACTAGTTGACTTACAAGATTATGACAAATGGGTTGAGAATTGGGAAACAAAAGGTGTTGTCAGATCACATGATGGGGGCTTACACGAGCACCTTTGAGAAGCTCTACCCTAAGGATTCCTTGGGCAGAGGCACTCAGAGCAAAGATAAGGGGAAAGAGAAAAATGTCTGTACACCTACCACGGCCCATGCCATGGTGCCTGTGAAACCATAACCGACTGGGAAGATGTTCTGTCCACCACACAGAGTTTGAGAACCAACCCCTTGAATCCGGGATCTTTCCCTTCCAAAAACTAAGGATTTCATTCAAATGTCACCTCCTCAGAGGAGTCCTCCTTGACTACCCTTTCAGAAATAGGCCCCCAGTGACTCTCTATCCCCTGCCCTGCTTTATTTACCTTCCCAGACTTAGCACCATCTCCCATTATGGTATGTATTTGTTTGTTTCCTTGTTCCTGTTCATCTCATGCACTGGAATGTATGTTCCTGAAGGGCAGGGATTCTATCTTGTTGATGACCGTATTTCCAACATCCAGAACAACTGGCACATAGTAGGTGTTCAATACCTATTTGGTTGAATAAAGGAATGAATTTATTGAGGATATAGCTCAAGTGTGTATGTGAGGGCGTGTTCACATGTTATACTAAAATTGCACTGAGATCCAGAACGATTTATGTCGAACTGAAAAGGAAGAAGGCTTTACATTCTGTTATTAATTCTGTCTATTGCAAGTCACAAATCTTCACTGGACCTCAGTTTCCTCATCTGTGAAATGGAGCTAGTACCGACTTTGCAGAATCATTGTGAGATGTCAATCAAATGTGGTACAAAGTGCCCGGATGGGACCTGGCACATAGTAGGTGCCATGAGGACAGCTGTTATGCTGATGGAGCCCTTGGTTGGGGAGGCCTATGGAGGGGGATCCCCAGGGCCTGAGCTTTCCTGCAGGACACAGAGGAAGCTGACACTGGATCTGTCCCGTCACCTGAACTCACCAGTAATTTATTGATGCTGGATGCTGGCACCTAGCAGCTTGCCGGGTCAGCCTCAGGGAGGGGGTGCGGGTTATTGGGGCCTACCCCCAGCCTCATGCAGGTGGGGTGGGATGGGGAGAGTGGGTCTGCATGGCCCAGGAAAACTGATAGTTCAGCCCTTACAGCTACCCTACTATGTGCCAGGCACTGGGGGTCTAGGGAAAAAATAGGTGGTGCATTTCTTACCTCCTGGCCTGAGCTCCTAGAGGGTAAGATGTACGTAAGTCATAATTTGAACAACCTCAAAAATAGTGAGAGCTGCAGGAGGTCCTACTGTGTACCAGGAAATTTGTACATATAACCACATTTAAATCACAGTGAGGTCTTGTTCATATTTTATAGGTCATAAAATGTCATCAAGGAGATGAGGTGCTCAAGGTCACACAGCTAGTGAGTGGCTAAGGGAAGATCTGAACCCAGCGCTGACTTGTTCGAAAGCCCAGGCACATCTTACTGCCACCCTGCCCCGTCAGGCTGGCTGGACTAAGGGGGCATGTAAAAACAAAAAACAAAAAACAAAAAACAAAGAAACCCTAAACTAAATAAAGAGCTCTGGGAGTTCAAAACTGAGAGGAGGCCCATTCCACTGAAGGTTTTCCGCAGCCGAGGCCTTTAACCGGCCTTCAGGGGACGGGTGAAAATGCCTAAGAGGGAGAGTGTTTTAGGACAGGGAAGCAGCTGAAGTACAGGCTTGAAGGTGGAAAAGGGAATGGTGTTTGCAGTGTGGTAGGCATGCCCACTGGGAAGAGTGAAGCGGCCCTGTGAGGGGACAATGGGCATTCTGGGGTCCTGATTGCCTGGCCAGGCTTTGGGTGGGCCATGCGGAGTCATGGGGGTTTGTTGAGCAATAAAGCCACTGTGTCCCCCTGACTGGCCAGTCAGGGCAGAGGGGGACTGGTATGCGAGGACCTCTGAGGTCTAGTTGCAGCCTCCTCTCCCTCCACTCCCCTTCGCCAGCTCTCTGGGCCTGGCAGGTTCATTGGCTCCGGAATATTTCTTTTCACTCTCACCTCCATGCCTCTGCTCTCACAGATCCCTCCCCGCAGGTGGCCTCCATCTACCCAGACCCCACCCACTGCTCAGGTCTCCTCCCAAACCTATAACCCCCATGAAGCCTGCCATAACCATACAGGTCCTCAGTTACACGCCCCAGAGGCCTGAGCTGGGCAAGGACCCAACCTTCACTAAGAGCTGCAGCCCTCACCATCCACAGTGGTCAGCTGTTGCTTTCACCTGCCCAGCAACATTCTTCTGGTAAGCTGAAATTCCTTTGAGAAACTGCCCCTTTCCCATATTCAGTGCATGTAGCTAGAGCAGGACTGACCTGAACCCTGGCCATTAAATTCCTCATCCCCTTGACCACTATGATGGTGGCCAGATTGCTGACATCATTTGAGCCCCTGGATTCAGTTGTGCCTGAAAGTCCTTTTTATTTCCACTCAGGCCTCCTTGTGCTGGATCTTGCCACCCAAAGATCCTTGCCAGATGTACTATCTGTTCAGTGCAGCTTGAGCCTCCTCTGGTCTGGCCCAGATGGCTGTACAACCACCTCACTGGCCTGTAGGATCCCCCTTCACCCCAACCCAGGGATGACTTCTCTCAATTATGACTCCTGCTCTTGCCCAGAATAAAGTCTTAGCATTCAAGGCCTTTCACTGCCATGCGCTAGCCTAGTCCTCTCTGTTGCCAGCCACGCTGAACTCTTTCTCTGAATAACAAATTTTTGCATGGCTGTGACATACTGCCATGTGCAGTAGGTTCCCCTCGCCAGGGCTGCCATCTCTCCCCAAATTTTCTTCCTGGAGAACTTCTACTCATCCTTCAGAGCCCCATTTGGCTGTCAACCTGTCTGCCATACTTCCCTTGACCCCCAGGAGAGGTGAAATGTCTCTTCCCCTGGCACCTCAAACTCCCCAGATGGGCTCCTTCAGAGCAATGATTACACAGTATGGTTATTGTCTTCTGCTTGGCTACCTTCTCCCCAGATGAGCACCTCAAAGATAGGGCCTTATTTACTTCTCATCTCTCAAAGGGCCAATGAATTATTGTCAACTGACTAACATACTCACTGGGGCTGAACCCAAGGTCATACTGCCTTGAGGCCTTGTGAGGCATTAGGTAACTATTTTCGTTAGCCAGCTCTTCTAGTTAACCACTCGCTGAGGTTTTGCTTTTTTTTTCTCCTCTCTTCGGTGGGGGCGGTTACTTCAGAACTTCTCAGAGCCTTTAATTTGCTAATGGAGCACAGGGCCCAGCACACAGTAGGCCCTCAATAAGTGGCCACTGACATCTCTATGACCTTAGCTTTCTCAGGAAATATTGGGCACACCAAGCCCTGACATCTTTGGGAAGCTATGGCCCCTCTGGAGAAAGATGCCAACCAAGTGCCAGGCCCGGGCTGGGCTTACCTCCACGGGGTTTGAATCTGGGTCTCTGCATGGGGCCTGCTCGTCTGGATGCCCAGCTGTCAAGCCTTCCGCCTCTCTAATTGGAAAAGAAACTCTTTTTTGTTTAGAGAGATTTTCTTCCATTTCATATTGGATTTTGTTGAGTGGTTTCTGACAAGCAAGTTGAGCAGGCATGTGCGTGGAGGAGACTCAAGGCCGCCTCTGGCCACGGGCTTGGATCTGAGGCCTTGGGGTCTGCTTGTCGCTGGCCGTGAGCTCAGCCCTTGGGCACTGCATCCCAGGGAGAGTGTGTGTCCTTGGGGTGATCCAGAAGGACTTCTTCCCCAGGGAATTCTTTCTAGAGGTTTCCCAGACCCTTCCCTTAGAAGGAAGGCCACAATGGCAAATGGCCAGGCTACCTTCCCCACCTCACCAAGCAAACCAGCATCCTGGATTCGGATTCACCGTGGGAGGGAATATCTCTGAGTCTCCTTCCCCCAGTGTCAGTCTCCTTCAAGATGATAGTCACAGACCATGAGAAGGATCACAGTGCTTCTCCCATCTTTGGCCACGCAAACAAAGGGGAAGCTGATGTAGTAAAGCAGGATAGGTTTCAGTTAGACAGCAGGAGGACCTTGCTCAATGCCAGATAGCTCACATCTGGGCTACACACAGCCTCAGGAAGAGCACAGAATAAGAGTCAAGACGGCTTTGGCTGATGAATACGGCGGGACTTTACGTCAGTGCCTTACTTTCTCCTTCCTTTAGCTTGCTCCTCTACAAAACGGGGGTTATAGTTTCTATTTACTGTGAGGATGTTAAATGAGACAGAGGGATGAGGCCTTGAAGCCAATGGCAGGAGGCTGGATCCAATGACCTCCCTAAGTTCCTTATCCTCTCTTTTTTGGGAGGAATTCCCAGGCCAGGGGCCTGGCCTTAAGCTCAGGGATATGTGCGTGTGTGTGTGCATATGCACAGGCAGGACTCTGGGTCGCATAGTAGGTGCTAAATTAATGTTTGGCTCTCTCCCCCTTCTTTTGGGCCACTCTCTGGTGCAGAAAGAGCTTTGGCAGATGTTAAGAAGTCTGGGTTCTAGCTCTGGGTCTGCCCCTGACTTGCTTTGACCTAGGCCTGTCCCTTACCTAACTAAAGTTCAGTTTCCCTCTCTGCACAATAATGCATGTGGACAGATTACAAGATCCCTTCTCTCTTGAAACTGAAACCCATGACTGATCCAGTACGGTCTCCCTGCAGCTCCCTCACCTCCCCGCCAGTCACTGGTTTCAGACACATGGAACTTCCTTTGTTTCCTTGAGTTTGCCAGGGCCTTGAAAATGGTCTCAGGCCCCTGTCACAGCCATGTGACCCTGGACATATCACTCCCACCCTAGGGCCTTTGCTCAAACCCTCCCCTCTTGCCGCAAGTTCACCTAATTAACTCCAACTCATCCACCAGCTCGCAGCTGAATTATCACTTCCTCTCCACAACTCACTCTCATGGAGGGCTCTCTCCTGAGGTCCTCACTCTCTTGGGGTACTCCCTTGTACCCCTTCTTTGTAATGTGAACCACCTGTGCATTTCACATTTATGTGATATCCTTACTGATACAGGTTCTCTCCAACACTGTGAATTCTATGAGGACAGGGACTGGATATGTCTCAGTCCCAGTTATGTCCCCAGTGTCCAGCACAGGGCCTGGCACAGAATAGATGCTCAACAAATGCTATTAAATAGATGGGTGGATGGATGGGTGGATGGATGGGTGGATGGATGGGTGACCTCCCCAGTCCCTGTCAGGAACTGAGTTACCGACAGACTCTACCTTCACTGCATGGGCTGGGGATGCATCGTGAGTCCCTGCTGGTGTTAGCTGTTTGCAGCTCACACCCACGCCCAAGTTCTAGAGGAGCTCTTCCAGTCATTCTGAGAGCCAAGAAAGGCTGTTACTGTCAGCTCCCTGTAGTAGACAAAGGAAGCAGCCCTAAGGGACATGTCTGCTGGAGGGAGATCACACAGCAAATACGTGATAGGGCTGGGGCAGGAGCCCACCCAAGGTTAACAAAGCTGGAAAGGTTTTGTATTCTCCATTTTTCCCTTTTATTTATTTACTTATTTAGACTTTTTAAAAAATTATATTTTATCGATTTATTTATTCATTTATTTTATTGGGCAGGGGGAATATTCCCCAAGGTCCTTTTTAAAAAATTATATTTTATCGATTATGCTATTATAGTAGTCCCAATTTTTCCCCCTCCACCCAGCGCCCCCTACTTTCTCAGGTAATACCCCCACCATTGTTCATGTCCATGGGTCATGCGTATAAGTTCTTTGGCTACTCCATTTCATATACAGTACTTTACATTCCCATGGCTATTCTGTAACTACCTATTTGTACTTCTTAATCCCCTCACATTTTAGCTCATTCTCCCACACCCCCTCCCATCTGGCGACCATCACAACACACTCAAGGTCCATGATTCTGTCTCTGTTCTTCTCAGACGTTCTTCTCTGTTTTTCTTAGATGTTCTTCTCTGTTCTTTAGATTCAATTGTTGATAGATATGTATGTATTGCCATTTTATTGTTCATAGCTTTGATCTTCTTCTTTTTCTTAAATGGGTCCCTTTAACATTTCATATAATAATGATTTGGTGATGATGAACTCCTTTAGTTTTTTCTTGTCTGGGAAGCTCTTTTTCTGCCCTTCAACTCTAAATGATATCTTCGCAGGGTGGAACAATCTTGGCTGTAGGTCCCTGCTTTCCATGACTTTGAATATTTCTTGACAATCCCTTCTAGCCTGCAAAGTTTCTTTTGAGAAGTCAGCTGACGGTCTTATGGGAACTCTCCTGTAGGTAATTAACTGCTTTTCTGTTGTTGCTTTTAAGATCCTCTCTTTGACCCTGGCTGGTGTGGCTCAGTGGATTGAGCATGGACCTGCAAACCAAAGGGTGGCTGGTTTGATTCCCAGTCAGGACACATGTCTGGGTTGCAGTCCAGGTCCCCAGTAAGGGGTGTATAAGAGGCAATCACACATTGATATTTCTCTCCCTGCCTTTCTCACTCCCTTCCCCTCTCTCTAAAAATAAATAAATAAAATCTTTTTTAAAAATCCTCTCTTTATCTCTAACCTTTGGCATTTTAACTATCTGTGTCTTGGAGGAGGCCTCTTTACATCCATCTCGTTTGGGACTCTCTATGCTTCCTGGGTTTGCATGTCTATTTCCTTCACCAAATTAGTGAAGTTTTCTTTCATTATTTCTTCAAATACATTTCCAATTTCTTGCTCTTTCTCTTCTCATCCTGACACTGCTATGATGCAAATGTTGGAAAACTTGCCGTTGTCCCAGAAGCTGCTTCACTATCTTTGTTTCCATGGATTCTTTTTTCTTCTTGTTGTTCTGATTGCTTGCTTTTTGTTTCCTTAAGCTCCAAATCATTGATTTGATTCTCAGCTTCATCCATCCACTCCTCTCTATAAATTGTTCTTTATTTCAAACAATGTACCCTTTGTTTCTGACTGAATCTCTTTTATGCGGTTGAGGTCCTTACTAAGCTCCTTGAGCATCCTTATAACCAGTGTTTTGAACTCTGCATCTGATAGATTGCTTATCTCCATTTTGTTTAGTTCTTTTTCCTGAGTTTTGATTTGTTCTTTCATTTGGGCCATGTTTCTCTACCTCCTCATTTTGGCAACCTCCTTGTGTTTGTTTCTATGTATTAGGTAGAGCTGCTATGACTCCTTGTCTTGGTAGTGTGGTCTAATGTAGTAGGTGTCCTGTAGGGTCCAGTGGCACAACCTCCCCTATCACCCAAGCTAGGTACTTGAGATGCACCCTTTGTATGGGCTGAGTACACCCTCCTCTTGCAGTTGAGCTTCGATTGCTGCTAGCAGGTCAATGGGAGGGATTTACCCAGGCCAACCAACCGCAAAGACTGTCTGTGACCACTGAGCCCCAACTTTTGCCCTCTGTGGAGGATCAGCTGTTCAGGGGCAGGGTGGTGGTGCTCTGATGTCCTCTGTAGCTGTCCACTAGGTGGGCAGGCTCTGGGGTTTCCTCAGGTGGTGCAGGCCAAGGCCAGCCCCCCACCTGTGTTTTGCCTGTGGCTGCCCTGTATGAACTGTAAAACAATCTGAGAAGGCTGCTACTTGCACTGGGCTTGGAGATTCCCAAGCAAAGCCTACTTGTGAATCTAGGCTCACTGCTGCTAGTACTGGGCCTGGGGCCACTTAGCAAGAGTTATGGAGGCTGTTGCTTGTTTGACAGGATTTAGGAAGTTGTAAAGCATGAGCCAAGACCAGCTATTCATATGGAAAAGTCACAGTTAACAGTTTGGGTGGGTTAACAGCCTGTAAGTTGGGTGGGACAGATTCTCAGGGGATCTTCAGTGTTAGCGAGGCTGATGGAGTCTCAGACATGGCCTGCCTGCCTGCCGGATCTGTGGCTCTGTAGGGGGAGGGCTCAGAAAAGGGATAAATGGCCTCTTCCCACCTTTCTGCCTGGGAGAAAGCTGTCCCCCAGCTCCCACCAGACACTTCAGTTTCTCCCTGTATGCCACTGGTGACTTTCAAGCTCCTACCTCAGTGCTGGAGCTCAAAGGGAGTAAGTTTGTGTGTGGGTTCTTTAAGGGGAACTGCTTGGGACTCCAGAAGTTTCTTCCACCAACTCAATTCCCATTGGTTTTTGCAGCCAGAAGTTATGGGGACTTATCTTCCTGGCACTGGAACTCTGGGATGGGGGGCTTGGTGTGGGGTCGGGGCTCCTTTTTCCTGAGATATACCTCCTAAATTTTTATCCACCACACATGGATGTGGGACCAGCCTGTTCCGTGTCTCTGCCTCCTCCTTCCAGTCCGGATGGATGTGGTTTCTTTAATTCTGTGGTTGTCAGACTTCCATTCAACTTGATTCTGGTGGTTCTGAATGATGGTTGTTCTATATTTTAGTTGTAATTTTGGTGTGACTGCGAGAGGAGGCGAGCCATGTTTACCTATGCTACCATCTTGACTGGAAGTCCATTCCTTTTTTTTTTTCTTCTTACTTTTTTCTATTCTCCATTTGACAGAGGTGAAAATTGAGGCAGAGGTGGGGAAAGGGCTTGACCCAAGGCTTTCCTGGCCAGACAGCAGCAACGTGGGGATAGGAACTGTGGTTCTTGTACTCATAACCTTTTCTCCCACTGGGTTAAGGGAGAGGATCCCTGGGTTTGACCCTGGGGTGACCTTGTGCCTTCAGATGATGAATAATACCACAGAGTGACCTCTGGGAGTAGATGCTGCTGCAAGAAGGACCCTAAGGGTTTGAGTAGAAGCACAACACTGGGCTACCTGCGTTTGAACCCTAGCTCTACTACTCACCAGCTGTGTGATCTTAGCTGGGGCACTTTACCTCTCTGTGCCTCATCTGTAAGATGGAGGAAATCTGGGTTAGCGTATAAATAGGACAAAGCAAGGAGTGGTGTGGGACCATTTCTAATACATGTGAACTGTAGAGCTGACCTGGCTAGAGCAGGAGGAAGTGACTCATTCTTCTCTACACACCAAAGGAATGGGGCTCCAGTTTCTTGCCCTCAGGTCCACTCGAGAAAATGGATGGGAAGGGCTTCAATAATCATACTGACCATTTTTCAGTCCTCTGGTACTTTGTAACCCACTGAATCCTCATAAGCACCCTAGGAAGCAATTATCCCATTTTACAGATGTGAAAGCCAAGGCCTAGGTAAGTGACTTGTCCAAGTCCCACAGCTTGTGACCTGCAGAAGGGGGCTCACGCCCACAGCCTGCTCTGGTGATAGCTTGGCTCTGAAGGGCCCAGGGCCAAAGGATGAAGAGGGATGTGCTGGCCTAGGGAGCAAACACCTGGAGGGAGGTCCTGGGTCAAGCCTTATAGGCTGAGGAAAACTGGGCAGTGGGTGCTGGGGGAAGGTGCTGCTAGAGCTCCCACATCCGCTTGACCAGGACCCTGGGCGTACCCCGCTTGGCAATCACACCACTTTCCTGGCACTCACTGGGCCAACCTGACTGTGAGGGCAGGGCCGAGTCGCTCATCCCCACAGCCAGGACCCCCAGTGCAGGCCCCAGACAGGTGTTCAGCGGGTGCCAGGCGCCCTGCTCCGTGGTCGCCAGACCTCTCAACAATCACAAGCATCATTCTACAGGTGAGGAAACTGAGTCCCAGAGCAGGGAAGGAACTTGCCCTAGGCAACACGGGTCTGTCTGAATCTTTTCTCCTCCAAGGACCATGCTTCCCCTCCTCCAGCGGTCAGCACCTGCGACAGACCCCAGAAGGCAGGCAAGACCAAGGGGAGCGGGGACCATGAAGCATCTTGCCTCAAGGTCTAACCAGGTACGAACAGGGCAAAGAAGAGTAGCTGCTTCATGGCCCCCAAAGCCCCCAAATGTGGAAACTTAAGGACCATTTTTAGGGTTCAACAAGTCTAAGCTCCCCCTTTTACAGACGGAGAAACTGAGGCCCGGAAAAAGGGTGAGTCACGTCCAGGGCCACCAAGCAGGTAAGGGGCAGGCCCGAACCCAGCAGAGCAAGTCCAAAGGCCCGCAGTGCGCACTCGGGCCGGCAGGCTGCAGGGGAGGAGGCTAGAGATGGGCCAGGCAAGGAGTTTGGCCTCTAGGCCAGAGCAGTGGGAAGTCATTGGACTGGAAAGGTCTATCTGCCACCTGGCTTCAGTTCTTAAGAGACCCATCTGGCAACCAGGGACTGACTGGCCTACAGGAGGGTGGGATGGGACTAGAGAGACCCAGAAGAGGGGGGCTGATACTGTGCCCAGTCTGCTCCTCTCCCCAACCTCCAGACCTGCTTGCCCACCTGCTGACTGAACCCCACTCAGCGGGCCGAAGGCACCTCAGGAGAACATAGCCAAGCCTGAGTTCCTGATCTCCACCCCCATGTCTGCCCCTCCCATTGCTTCCTCACCTCAGTAAACACGAATTCCATTCTTCTTATTGCTTGGGCCAAAAATCTGGAGTCATCCTTGCCCCCCCCTTCTCTTACCCCCTATACCTGATCCATCAGTAAATCCCGTTCGCTGCTCCTTCACAATATAACTGGAATCTGACCACTTCTCACCGCCCTGCTGCTGCCCCTGGTCACTAGCAGGACAGCTGCACCGGCCTCTCCCTGCCCCCAGTCTGGCCCCTGCAATATACCCTCTGTCAGGCAGCCAGAGGGAAACCGCTAAAAGACAAGTCAGCTCATGTCCCTCCCCTGCTCTGAAGCCTTTTGTGGCTCCCCACCGCCCCCAGAGTAAAGTCCTGACCTCAGCCCTCGAGGGCCCCGGCCCTCTGACTTCGGTCTCTCCCCGGCACTCTGCTGCTGCTGCTGCCCACTCTCCTCCTTGCCTCAAGGCATTTGTGCATGCTGTTCCCCTGCCCTTCCCCACATGCCTGCAGGGCCGGCTCCATCGCTGCTTTCAAGTCATCAGATGTCACCTTCTGAGGAGGTCTTCTGTGAAAGCCCTATTTAAAATGGTAACTGCCACCGCCTCCCGACCCCATGAAACACACATGCCTTTCTCAGCTTCATTTTCTCCACAATTCACATTTAATTGACCTATTCATATTGTTTGTTCTTAGCTCCCTCGGCTCCCCTCACCCCACATTAGGATTTCAGCTTCCTGAGGGCAAGGATCTTTGACACACCAGGGCCCAGAACAGTGCCTGGCGCAGAGGTGTTAAACCGGGTTCGTTCTCTCTTGGTTCTAACAACTCTGGCGGAGAGGCTGCCTGAGTCTCCTGTCGCAGAGAAGCGCACTGAGGCTCAGGGAGGCAAATGACTTGCTTGAGGTCACAAGACCAGGACACAGTGGGGGTGGGACTTGGATCCCAGCCCACACCTCCCACCCCGACCAGTTCGGGCTGAGTATGGGCTGGGAGCAGGACATCTGAGCTGGCTCATGAGGTGACGGGAGCAGCTCCTACCAGCCCCCCTGCTGTCTGTGCCCTCCCCGAGGGGCCCGGGCACGCAGAACAGGGAGAAGGCTCCCGGGTGGTGGTGTAAGAGGGGCATTGGGAAAGGCCCAGGGGCGCCAGGTCCATTCTACAGTTGCCCAGTACTCAGAGCCTGAACGGCTATGGGTGAGAAAGGAAGTCAGCAGGATCCAAAATAGGTCTATGTTTTGGGAAGTGAAACTGGGCGCTAGGGACACTAGGCCAGAGGAAGACCTGGGCCCCTGGGCTGAGGCTGCTGGGGTGGAGGGTCCTCCCCTGCCTCCTCAGTCTGGGGAGGGTGGGTCTTGGAAGTGGGCTCCGGCGTCTCTCACAAGCCGTGTGACCCTGAACATGTCACTCCAGTTCTCTGACCCTTGGTCTTCCCATCTGTAAAATGGGACTATCTCATAAACTATCTCACTGGGTACTGGGGAGGTGTGATGAGCCCACATCCTGAAGCCCAGCGCTGTTGCTCCAGACATAGTAACGCTGTTCATGTTCCAGATTCATCTCGGGTGCCCCCTCCTCTGGGAAGCCTCCCCAGAATCCTTAAATCAGAACGAATCTCTCCTTCCCAGTGCTCCAACCCCTTTCAACTTCTGTGTTTCTGTTCACTTGTGCCTTTTCCACTAAATGAAGCCAGGTCTCCATCCCAGTACTCTTGGCGTTCTCAGCGCCCAGGACAAGGCCTGACAGCTGAAAGATGGCACACCCTGGGGCAGAATAAGGGAACCGGGGGCAGAGGCTGATGTACGCCCTGGAGGGTCTGAGGTCTGCACCCCGAGAGCCAGCTCCTCAGTGTGGTCTGGAGTTGCGGCAAGGGGAGAGGTCTGAAAGCAGGTCATTTATGTCTCATCCGAGCCTCAGTTTACTCATCTGTAAAACGGGGACGCTTGGAAAAATGGGACTCACAGCTTCTCTGGCCCCGATCAGTAAAGCCCCCGACACCTCAGAGTGTGCCTGAAGCAGGGCTGTCCCAAGGTGGGGCCTTTCAGACCCAGGTGGCCTGTGTTCTACTTGACCCAGTCCTTGTCCTGCCCTGGTGACGAGCAGTCCTCCAAAGCTGGAAAACTTCTCAGGCCTAGTTGGGGCCTTGCCACCTAATGAAATCAAGAAACTATAAATAATGATAAAGCTATTCGTCTGCAGGGGCCTTTATATCATCCAGGTTTTACAGATAAAGCCCAGAGAGGTTACGTTTGTCCAAGGTAACACAGCAGATTACGGCAGAGCAGGTTCTCCGCGCTCTCAGTCCCAGGGCTCAGCACGTCTCACAGTCACCACATTGCCACAGAGTAAGAACCAGGACCCGCATCACACAGATGAAGGGCTCAGGCTTGGAGACGTGCCTGTCCCAGAACCTTCCCCATCCTCCAAAGGCCCTGCCGTTGGATCTTCTTATGAGTTCCTGGGGTCTCTTGGAGGCTGGACCTTCAAGCCCAGGAACCAAACTCAGAGCTAAGGCTTCTCCAAGAAGGACCTGGAAGGGTCCGTACCCATTCGCCCTCTCGTTCTGCTTGGCTCACCCACGAGCCTGCTGCTGGTACACATTTGGAAGTCCCACTGTGCATCCAACTAGGCAGATTCAGAATAATGCGAACAGAAACCCTGCATGGCATTTTTACTGGGTGCTGGGCCCTGCTCTAAGGGCTTTACCTACATCAATTCCTTTGAGTCATAATGACTCCGTGAGGTCAACTCTATGATTAGCCCCGTTTTACACGTGGGAAAACTCCTGTACATCCCAGACTGAGCTCAGCATCTTCTGAAAATCTGCTTCTCTCTCAGCTTCCAGCCCAGGCAGTGACACGGAAGCCCCCAGGCAACCTTGCTGAGAACGGGAGTCACTCCTGACAGACCCCTACCCACTGCCTCTTGGCCCCCACATCCCGTCAAACCACCCCCCTCACCTGGTCACTCAACCGCTCCGTGAACTGAGACTAGGAACTGAACATCTCTGGGCCTTATCTATCAAACAGGAAAACAGGCCGGGCCCATGAAGAATACAGTACGGCGACAGAGATTCGCCATTGCTGCCCAGCTGTGTGACCTGGGGCAGGAGAGCAAACTGCTGCAGATTGTGGTTCCCACATGTGTGAAGTGGAAATTTAAATAACATCACTCACCTCCTAGGGTCGTGAGGGTGATTCAGTGACCCCTTCCCGCTGTCTTCCCTACAACATCACTCCAGCAATTCACCCCAACTCTTAGATCTCATCAGCATTTTCCTGTCTACCTGAGCAACCCTAACGACATACAAACTGCAGATTTCCCCCTCCTCTTAAAAAAACCTCCTTCTCCGATCCCACATCCCTCCCCTGCTGTCCCGTTTCTCTCCCACCCTCACAGGAGCTCCTCGAAAGCCTGTCCGTCCTCATGTTCCCACTCCTCCCTGAACCCACTCCCCCCGAGGTTTTCACTTCCTCCTCCCGGGAAACCAAGGCCCCGCACGTTGCCAAACCCAGAGTCATCTCAGAGTCCTCAGCAGCAGCGTTCCACGCAGCCCCTTCTCCCTGCCCCTTCATTGCCGCCCTTGCTGCCTGTCAGAATGTTCTGGTTTTCCTCCCGCTTCTCCGGCTGCCCCTTCGCGGTCCCTTTTCTGCTTCTTCCTCCATCTTGCCCCCATCTGTCAGGAGCCACCTCTTCAGTTGGGGGCCCAGGCTCAGTCCCTGGTCCTCTGTTTCTATCCATCCATCCTCCTCCCTGCCTGACTTTAAAGGCACTTTCTCCGTGGGCCACCCCCACACTGATATCTCCCCGGAACTCCAAAGCCGTGTGTCCACTGTCCTCCTCCACAGCCCCTCGCAGCCTCTCCACTTTACTCTGTTCCAGTCTGGTCTCCTGATATTTGCACAATGACCTGTTTCACCCTCCACCTTACTCATCCCGTGAATGGCAGCTGCCTCCTTCCCAAGGCCCATGCCAAAATGTTGCTGCCATCCCGAACTCCTCCCTCTCCCTGATTCTGTCTCTGTCTCATATTCCACACGGGAAATATCAGCAAATCCTGCCAGCTCTAACTTCTAAATTCATCTCAGTTTCCAGCACTCCTCACCATCCCCTCAGCTCCCCCCCGCACCCCACCAGCCTCCATCATCTCTCGCTGAGATTTTCACCCCAGCTGCCTCCCTGTTCTCCCAGTTTCTGCCCCAGCCACCTGCAGTCTATTCTCCACATGGCAGCCAGAGGGACCCTATTCCAAGGAGAGTCCCACACAGCCTCCCGTCCTCACTGCCCTGCAGTGCCTCTCACCACTCTGAGAAGCCCAGTCCTGATAAAGACCTTCGAAGCCCTGCGGGTTCCCTCCCGTCTCCGCCCCTGCCCCAGGTTCACTCCACCCTTGCTCCTGCCTCAGGGTGTTTACTTCCTGGAGCGTCTTCGGTTAGCAGCGCACTCGCATGCAGAAGGCTCCTTGGCCTTCCCTGGCGCCCGATCCACAGTTTCGGCCTACCGCCCGCCACTTCCTGTCCCCTTCTCCCATTTGTCTTCTTTTCCCTTAGCACTTACTGACACTCTCACACACCTTCTTACCTATCATGTTTATAGTTGGTCCCTCCCAGGAGGGCGGGGATTTCCTTCCTGGGCTCGCGTGTTCCTGCTGCCTCCCCTGGGTCTAAGGCAGGGCCTGGCCTGCAGTCAGGAGCTCAGGTGCACTTGGTGAAATGAGTGAGTGGCAACAGTACGGGCGCTGGATGTGGAAGCCTGAGCTCTGCTTGTGATAAATGTGACCCAATTCCACCCCAGTCACGCTGGGGCCTACTTGAGGCCTGTCTTCTCTCCCAGAGCCCTTTCCCAATTCTCAATGGCTCCCTGCCTCCCGTCACCTGTCCCTTAGCCCCACTCAGATCCATTCTACTCTCCTCAATGGACACCAGAAGGGTTTTTAAAAGCCTGGATCTAATCGCGTTATACATTCGCCCAAGCTCTTCAGTGGCTGCGCATGGCCCCCAGTGTAATGTCCTGATTCCCTGCACAGCCTGGGAGACCCCTGAAGACCAGCGCCAGCCACCACCCCTTCCTCCTCCTCCCTGTGGAGGGCTCTCCAGCCAGCTGCCTCACGCCCTGGTCAGCAGACCCCCATGAGAGGGAGTGTACTTCCTGAGGGCCTCCGTGTGCAGGCCCCGTGCAAGAGGCTCTGTGGTGGTCCTAGTCCTCCAACTGCCCCCAGCGACAATGCCAGGCTTACTGAGCACCTGCTATGTGCCGGGCACCAAGAGTGGGGCAGTAACGAGGGCGCTCCTGGCGTGTGCCCAGCAGAGGCGCGTGGTAGAAACTCTGCCTTACTTGCTCGCAGATCCCCAAACTCTGCCTCTTTGCTTCTTCAGGTCCCGGCGTCAGCGTCACTGTCTCTGTGAGACCCACCCCCACCGAACTCCTCTCCCCTCTCCCTCCGTTCTTTGTCTTTGTCTGTCTCACCCACGAGAACATGCCCTCTGGGAAGGGCAGTCAGGCGTGGTCGGTTCTCTTCTCTGCTCTCTCCCCAGCACCTAGGACAGTGCCAGGCACCCAAGAAATGGGTGCTGACTAAAGGGGTGCAATCTTGCCATGCTCCGAGTACACGAAGCCCAGTGAAGAGATGTGGAGGGAGGGGGTGGTTCTGTTTTGACGGGAGGTCCAGAGGGCCTCTCTGAGGAGTTGGCACTGAGCAGAGACTCGAGGAAATAAAGGCTAAGTCTGAAGAAGCGTGTTCCAGGTGGAAGAAGCAGTGAATTACAAAGGCCCTGAGCTGGGGCTGAGCGTGGGGCAGAGATGACTGAAGCAGAGGCGAGGAGGGTGGGAGAGGGCAAGGGGAGAAATCTTCCTAGGCCCTTTCCCAGAGGATCCACTTGAGCCTCAGGGAAGCTAAATGACTTGTTGCAGGCCACAAAACAGGGAAGTGGCAGGGCTGGGACTGGACTTGGGCCTGCTGGGACGGGGGTAGGAGACAATGGCCCCAGCTGCTCCCCTGGTGGGGCCCTCCCTGCCACTCTCTGGGACTCACCCATGCCATGCCTATTAATAGCTAACCCAGGTGGGGCCCTGCTGGGTCGGGAGCCTGCAGGTATTGGCTCAGCCCCGTGGCCTCGGGAGTGGTACCCGGTGAGCGAGCGAGTGGCAAGGGGCCTACTGGGGAGCAGCTGGGGCCATTGTCTCCCACCCCCTTGAACTGAGCCATGGCCATTCAGAGAGGCCCAGTCACAGCCAAGGGCTTAGAGACTATGCAGAAATCGGACCAGGTGGCTCCTGTTCAGAACCTTCCTGGGGCAGGTGGGCCCACGGGGCACTGTGGCTAGGACTCTCCGTGACTGGGACCCCAGCTTTCTCCCCTCCCCGGCCTCCGTGCCCACGCCCAGCCGGCTCCGTTGTTGCTCCCAGATGAGGCAGGCCGTGCTCACTCGATCCCCCCATGGGGCTTTTACCTTTGCTGGTCCCTCCGCCAGGTACCCTCCTCCCCCCACCGTGCCACGTGGCTGGTTCCTGCTTAGCCTCAGGCCTTAGCTCAAATGTCACCTTCCTCAGAGAGCTTCCCTGACCACCTGTCTAAAGCAGGTCAGCCCCCACCTCTTCTTATTCTCCATCAGAGGACACTTTTAGGGCTTTAATGGCATTTAACAAAAATGACAGCCAGCCTTCGCGCGGTTTACCTGCCTATTGTCAGCCTCTCCTCAGGGCCTACCGCCAGCCTGGCACGTAGTAGATGATCCGCAGCTATCTGTGGAATGAGCACATGAGAGTCTACCTCCTCATTGTACAGAGGTAGTAGTTGAGGTTCAGAGAGGGTGAGTCACTTGCCCAAAGTCACGCAGAAAACCAGGGGCAGAACCAGGTCGGCAGCCCAGCTCAGCTCCCTGACTCCGCGTCCGGTGCTCTCCGTCCTGCGCCACAACTAGCACTCAGGGCTCAGCCAGTCCCGCCTCAGCCTTTCCGATAGGCCCCTACTCCCCGTTAGCTTTCAGCTCAGGGGAGAAGCAAGAAGTGGGTAGAAACAGTGGGAGGGGGCAAAAACCGTGCGTGTCAGAGATGGATGCATCCTCGGGAGTCACCAAGTCCCATCTGACAGGGTCCAGAGAGGCCGAGTGTCTGGCCTGGGGCCTCCGGGCCTCTGGGCCCGCCGTTCAGGCTTGCCCTGGCCTGTCTGAGCTAGAAGGGGTTAAATTTCGTGCTTGGCTCCTGGCTCACTGTGGACTATGGCTGGGACAGAACATCTGTCTGTTGCTATGGTTGCCGTACACTTGAAGGGGATGGCTGGATAATTATGGCAAACGCTGCGGAGCGAGTGAGCGGTACCCAGAAGTGGCTCAGGACCCTTGGCTGCCCAGCGCGGTGGCAGGCCACAGGCCCCTCATCTGGCCAGTTCACTGGGGGCCCCATCCTCAGGCTTCGGCTCCTGGACGCGATGGAAGGTAGTCAGCCAGAACTGCCTCGGCCTTTGCACAATGAGGGGGCCTGCCCACGGGGCTCCTGGGAACGCCAGAGCAAGGCAGGTACTGGCAGCCTTGGGCACCAGAGCCTGGGCGCAGTGGGCCAGCTGGCATGAGTGGTGGGCACTGACAATGCCCTAATGCCTCTGCGTCCTCCCCTGGGGAGAAGCCCAGTCATCCTGCCTTGACCCATGGGTCCTACGGAGCCCCTGAGGCAGCAGGTGGAGGCTGGCTGCCTGAGTCCTGGCCTCTCTAGTTTGTCTGCTCACTGGGCAACACAGGTGGCCCACTGACCCCAGGGCTTCAGTCCTTATCTGCCCATGCAGGATAAGAGTGTGTCCCTGGCAGAGCTGAAGGAGCTCTGTGTGGGACAGGGTCAGAGGCAGGAAATGGTTGCCCCACCCTGCCTCACCAGACAGCTGGTGAACCTCAAGCTGCCATGGACTCTTAAACTGTCAAGTGTGGCCCCTGGAAGGGCTGGAGGCTGCTCAGCACAGTGGCCAATCACACGGTTTGTCCTTGGACCCAACCGCTGCCAGCTGAGCTGTGGGCAGAGCCGAGGGGCTTGTGGCTTGGCTCAGGCCTGGGAGCATTCCCTGCCTCCCTCCCTGCCCCCCACCCCCCCCAAGGACAGGAGCTTAGGTCCCTGAAGGCTCTGTGCAAACGTACAGGCCAACAGACCCCAGAGGCCTAAGAGCTGCCTCTTCCAACTCCATCTGCAATGGCCCAGAGACAGAGGCCGGGCCTTCCCCAAGGCCACCCTTACGAGTTCCTGGCTCTCCCTGCACCACTGTCGCCTCCTCCTGTCAACTTTTCTCGCCTCCTCCTATCCACTTCCCTCACAGAACAATCGCAACAATAATCACTGACGTGTGCAGGTGCTGAGCTCTCCGTGTGTTAACTTACTTCTGTCAACACCCTGTGAGGAAGGTGCCATGGTCGATGTTGCTTTCAGATAGGGAATACTGAAGCACAGATCTTTCCGAACTCCCCTGGCTGGTAAGTAGTATAACCCAAAAGCTTGGAGTGGGGCTGCTCTGGCCATCAACTCCACTTCTGCCTCCCCTCTGCCCGAGGATGGCTACCTTGATGTCAGAGACGGGCCTGGTTCTCCTGCTCCTCCGGCTCTGTGCACAGAGGAGGCACAGACACCTCTGACTTTTCCTTCATTCATTCATGCCTGCGTTCATTTACTCAGCATGCACCGAGCCAGGCCTCTTAACGTGCCAGGCTCTGTGCCGGGTGGAGCCATGGATTCCCTCCCCACATTGGCCAATGCAGAGGTCCCTGAGAACATCTGACCCCAATGCACAGACGCTGATTTAAATGAAGGATCAGGGTCACTCTGGCAGTCCGGACCTTCCCACTGGCCCGAGGTGTGCAGGGCAATGGCCACGCCCTCATGTTACAACTGAGGAAATGAAGTTCAAGAGATTAGGGGCCCTGCCCAATGTCACGCCTCTATGTGTGTGTTGGGGGGACACCCAGGGATTTTTGCACCCCACAAAGCTGTCCGCATGGGGATGCCTTTGGCCTTAAAGGAGTGCTCACTACAAAGCCACCAGTTCATCCTGGTTTGCCCCCTCAGGCCCAGGCAAACTAGACAGTTGGTCACGCTCACTCAGGACCTCCTCGGTGCCGCAGACACAGGCTTCGGAGGCTGGTCTGGGATCCAGGGTCCCTCCCTTCCTGGGGGTGTGAGCCTGAAACAGGGAAGGCCGCTCCGAGCGGAGGTTCCTTCCTGCCCCACCCAGAGACCTGTGGACCCCACCCCAGGCTGCCGTAACAGGTTGGAGTCAATAGGTTTCTGCCAGGGAGACACCAGGCCTGCCCAGTTCCTGCTCCCTAGGGAATGCTGACTGGGTAAGAAGGCCCAAGCCCTCCTTAAAGTGACAGGCGCAGGCCACAGCCCGGCTCCGCATATTTAATAAGCAGCTCCTGCGAGCTATGAATCAGCATCCCAGGGCCCCTCCTGGTAGCGCAGAAGCACTTTCCCAGCCAGGCCCCTTCTGCTGCTATTGGGCGGGTGGAGGCCTGGAACAAGGAGGTCAGCAAGGAGCTGCCTGTGGGCCCCAGAAAGCTGCTCCCCTCCCCGCTGCAAGGCCTCCTTGGGGACCGACAGGGCCTCCAGGAGCCCTGCAAAAGGGGCTGCAGTGGGAGGCATGGGGACCTTCTGTTTCCAAGGCCTGTCCTCTTGCTTCGTGGCCATGTTACCTTGGACAGGGACCTGCATCTCTCCCAGGCCTCAGTGTCCCTGGAGCAATGACATCTGGCCTCTCTGACTTCTCTGGCCCCTGGCAGCCTTGCTAAGATCCTTTAAGTGAACCAGACTTCTGGATTCCCAGTGACAGCCTGTGCCCTGTGTTTCGACGCTCAGCCTGATACGCGGAAGATGCTGAGGAACACAGGATAGAAAGATGGATGGATGGATGGATGGATGGATGGATGGATGGATGGATGGATGGGTGGATGGGTGGGTGGGGAGAGGGACCCCTGGGCCAATGGACTCCTCACTGCCCGGCAAGGGGCCTGCCTGGCTCCATGTGGGAAGGGACAGTTCAGTAGGTCCTTGACTTACTGTTAGCCTCAAATCTACTCTATGCTCAGGACCATATATTTTACCGCTAACTTTCTCTTTGTCTTGCCTGCTACCTCCTGGCTGAGGCCACTGCCCTCTAGCCTGGACAACCAAAGCACTCCTCTCTCTGGGCTCCCTGTGGCCTCCGTCACCCCACCTCAGATCATTGTCCCAAAGCAAGAGGAAAGTAGGGTGTCAGTAAGCCCCCCTTCCCCCTTCAAGTCTTCCCCTACTTTCCCTGGCCCACAGACCTCACACGATCAAGCCCCCAGGTACACCTGGACTTTGTTTCCTTCCCCTACCTACCTCCCCACCTCTCTCACCTGCACAGGGACTGGTCTTGCAGTTCCTCACCTGCACCATGCTCCCACCTGCCTCAGAGGCTTAGAACACCCTCCCTCTACTCGCCCCCCCAATCTCCATGACCAATGCACCCACACTGTACCCACTTAACTCCTGCTGTCCTTGACATCACAGCTCACAAAAGCTCTCCTTCACCTGTCCTGGACACTCCCATTTTATGCTCTCATAGCCCCTGGACCTTTCTTTCATGGCTCTTCTTACTGCCGCAGGCCTGTGCTCGTGGACTAATACCCTCCATCCTCCTAGCAATGCAGATCTGCACTGGCCGGGGTCCTGTCTGTCCCACTGCCTGCCGGGTCCCCTGCACCCAGCACAGGATCCAGCAGAGAGTTGGGACTCACTGAGTATCTTCTAAACGAATGAATGAAAAAATGCATAGATGGAAGGACGGGTGGATGGGAGGGTGAGGGATGGAGAGATGGAAGCAGAATAAGTAGCCAGAAGGGGAAGGATGAGCTGATGGCTGTTTAGAAGGGTGGCTGGGGGCCAGGGAAGCATGGGTAAGGAGGTGACATTTGAGAGAAAGAGGGTGTGTCATGAAAGAGGGTGTGTCTCTAGGCAGAGGGAAGAACACTGCATAGACCTACAGAGGGGCCAGCACACCTGGTGAGTCCAAGGGACTCGGGAGAGAGAGGAGGAGGGCAGAGCCGGAGAGGGCAGAGAGAGGGCAGGCAGGCCCGAGAACCCTGGAGCCTGTCCCAAGTGAGATGCGAGGAGACTTTCAAGGGCTCTGAGCAGAGCAGTGGCTTCTTCCAAGTGACACACACACTCAGCGATGGCAGGCCCTGGTCTGCCTCATTCTTGCTGCACACGGAGTACCTGGTGCCTACTCACAGAAGTAAATATAGGTTCGGGGGGTGGCTGAGTAGTCCTTGCACAGGCACCTGAGGGGACATCTTCCATCCCTCTCCCGGGTATAGCCCACTTTCCACCCAGTCAGGCCATGTCCTCCCTCTGCTTAAAATCCTTCCGTGGCTTCTGGATCTCTTGGAGTAAAAGCCAAAGGCTTTGCAGTGGCCCCCAGGCCCTGCAGCAGGGCTTCCCCGCCTCACACGGGTGCTGTTCCTGGCTGGTGACTCCCGTTGCGGGGCTGTGCTGTGTGTTGCAGGAGAGCAGCAGCGGCAGCCCTGGGCTCTGCCCACTAGATGCCAGCAGCACCCCACCCCCAGCTGTGACAACCAAAATTCTCCAGACACTGCCACGTCTGTCTCTTGGGCAGGGGGGCAAAATCTTCTGGGGCGGGGGTGGGAAAGCGGAAACCACCACGCGGCCCTGCCAGGTCCTCACCGTCTCCCCTACCCCACCTCTGTCCTAGGCCTCCTCCTAAAAGCAGCCCCCGCCTCCAGTTTTATTTTCTCCCTTAGTAGCATCCGACATTTCTTCAGTTCATTTGTGTGTTTAGCTGGCCTGTCTCCCCACTTGGATGGAACTCTGTGAGGGTGGGCACTGGCTTGGATCCCCTGTGCCCAGCACAGGGCACTCTATGTATTTGATGAATGGTTGTATTAGAATACTATTAACGGTCAGGAACCTTCTCATCACATTAGAATTCAGATCACCACTCCCTGCTTTATGCATAAGAAAACTGGACCAAGAAAAAAAACCAAAAACAGAAAAACTAGACCAGAGAGGTTTGGTGACTTACCCAAAGTCACTTCACTGAGTGTGACACCACTAGGACTAGAACCTAGAGCTTCTGCCCCTAAATCTGGGTTCATTTAACTCTGTCTGTGTCCTTGGCTGCCAAGGCCTGGGACAAGGTAGGCAAAGCAGAGGGAGACAGAGTCGCTGGATCCCAGGAAACAGGATTCCCCTGGGACCCAAGCCCGTGACCACCTGGATGAGAAGCAGATGTGGGCTCTCCCCACCAGGCATCACAGTGGGAGGCTGAGGGGAAGGGGGCATTGCTGGGGGATGTGAGCAAAAATCTTCCGATGATTAATTCATCCTAATTGACAGGGTTTTATTGAATTCCTAAAAAGCCCCAGGCTGGGCATTTCAGAAAACACGGTTGCAGTGTCTCCCGGGAAATGTCCTCTGACATCAGGCAAGCGAGCAGATACTCTATAAGACAAAAGTTTGTTGAGTTTACCCAGTAAACATTTCAGCTGGGGTGGGGGAGGTGGTGCTCAGAAGGGAGTGTGATTTCCTGAAGAAGAGAACGCGCTTTTCATAAATTACCAGGAGGAAAATTGTGTGTGTCGGAATAAACTCTGTCAAGAAATATAGCCGGGCTGCTGGATAGTTAATAATTCAGAGCCGTTCCCCAGCACGATGCGGGATTTAAAAAATATTTCCATGGG
>PVJD01008654.1:37462-70438 GCA_004026545.1 Mormoops blainvillei
GGGGCTCTCATGAGAGCCCAGGTGCGGGTGGTTAAATTGTGATGAATCCACCCTGACTTTGAGCAAGGGATTCCCCTCCTCTGTGCTTCAGTTTCCTCATCTATAAAATGGGGTTCTCTTTATTCACTCAGGCAACACTTATTTATGGAGTAGTTGTTAAAATCCAGGCGTTGGAGCCGTGTGACTATGAAAGATCCAACACTCATTTCCATGGAGCTCGGTCTGGTGGAAGAGTCAAACAATGAACAAATAAATGCATCCCATCACAAATGGTAATCAATACTATCAAGAAAGCTAAAGAGAATAAGGGGCAGGGTGGGAGGGCAAGTACTTTGGTTAGGATAGTCAGAAACAGCCTCTCTGGGCAGGCGATAGTTGAGTAGAGACCTGAAAAAAAAAGAAAAGAGGATTTCTGGAGGAAGAGAGCAGAGGGAAGAGCAAGTGCAAAGGCCCTGGGGTGGGGCTGCGCCTGCTGCTTTGGAGGAAAAGCGAGGAGGCCATTGTGGCTGGAGCGAACTGGTGCAAGAGAGCTAGGAGGTGAGGTCAGAGATGCCAGCAATGGCCAGATCACAGAGGACCCTGTAGAACTTTGGATTTTATTCTGAGAATGCTGGGGACCTACCAGAGGGCTAGTTTGCAGAGGAAGAACCAGTTACAGTATACAGTTTAAAAAGACTCCCCCTGAAAATTCTCCAGATTAGATTGTCAAGTGAAAAAGCACGGGGCAGAACCATGTGTACAGTACGCTACTGGCTGTTTAAAAAAAGAGAGAGATAAAGGTATGCATTGGCTTGTATATGCATAAAATTATCTTTGGCATGATAGATGAAAATAGGAGGAAACAGTGCTTGCCTCTGGGGAGGAGTTCTAGCTGGCTGGGACTGGGTGGGAGGGCTGTTTTCTTCTTTCTATGTTTTTTCTAGTACCTTTTGAATTTTGAGCCATGCAAATTTGCTACCTATTTTAAAAATAAATAAATAGTTTTTTTGGAAGCAAAAGAAGAAAGAAAAAGAAAAAGAAGGCCCCTCTGGCTGCCGGGTGGATAATGGATTATAGAGGCACCCAGACGGCAGCCAGGAGGGTGATGGGGAGGAGGCTAGGGCTCCTTGGTTAGTATTTTTAGCTCCAGTTTACAAATGAGGACTGTGGGGTCAGAGAGGGCAAGTACTGAACCCCAAACCACATAGCTAGGAAGTGGAGAATGGGCTCAAATGAGAACCCAGGCCTGTCAGGTTTCTCACTGCCTCCCTTCTGGTCTCTGCTGTGCCCTTGGATCTTCTGCCCAGTAGTGTTCGCCTTGAGGCACAGGTGTGGGGAATTTGGTTCCGAGACCCTGTACCAACAAGATCTTGCCATCAGTAGGTGCTCATAAATGTTTGCTGAGTGGCAGATTCATTCACTTGTTCGTTTGCTCACTCCTTCATTCATTCAATGATTGTATCAGGGTGCTTTTTCTGCACCAGGCTCTGTGCTTGGTCCCAGGATTTAGTCATGAACAAGACGAAGCCCCACCTTCACAGAGCTCACGTTCTCAGGGGGCGGATGGTTACATGTGAACTGAAATAGGTATAAGTGCTAGGAAGAAAACTAAAGCAGCCCTGGCTGGTGTGGCTCAATGGTTTGAGTGCTGGTCTGTGAACCAAAGGGTCGCTGGTTTGATTCCCAGTTAGGGCACGTGCCTGGGTTGTGGGCCAGGTCTCTATCAGGGCCCATGAAGGACAACCACACATTGATGTTCCTCTCTCTTTCTCTCTCCCTTCCCCTCTCTCGAAAAATAATAAAATCTTTAAAAAAAAGAAAACTAAAGCAGGGGAGTAACAAGTGAGGGGGAGGTGCCTATAGATGGTCAGCGAGGGCCTCTAAGGAGAGGGCATTTGAGCAGAGGCCGCAAGGAAAATAGAGGCGCTTGCCCTGTGGGATCTGTGGGAAGAGCACTGCAGGCAGAGGGAAGGTAAGTGCAAAAGGATGAGGCGGGGCCCTGCTTGGGGTGTTTGAGGGACAGCAAAAGGTAGAGCCGAGTGCTCTATGGAGACGGGCGGCCAGGCAGGGCCACGTGCGGTTGTCAGGCCCCGGATTACTCCAGGGATGATATAGACACTTTGGAGGACTTCTGAGCAGGGTCTTGACATGCTCCAGATAAGGTCTGAAATGAATAAGGCCGCCCCCTCTCTATTGTTTGTGGCATGGGGACGGTGGTGGTCTAGGATAAACAGGCTGCCTTGCAAAAGATTCTGGGGGAAGAAAATCCCAGAGCAGTGAGGCCAGAAGGAATTGTCACAGCCCTTGCGGATCCTGGGGCATTCTGGAGAAGACCGAGCCACACTGACAGAAGCTGGGGTCCACTTCTAGGGCCTCAGCTGTCTGCCTTGTCACAGAGGGACAAGGTCAAATGGAGAGGGGCTCCCAAAGGCTGGTGACACTTTGCACCAAGATCAGCTGTGCGACCACCACCGGTGGAGACTGATCCTGGCAGCTGAGGCCCCCCAGGAGGAAGAGAGGGTCTGGGGGCCGACGGAGCCCCCGGCCACCTCCATCGCCTGTCCCACCGCAGTCAGGGCTCTGGCTCCGGAGACCTGGGTTTGGCCTCCTGTGCCTTCACCATCTGTGTGCTGTGGCTGGCCAGGCGTGTCCTGCTCTGGGTGCCCATCTGGACGCCAAGCTGACAGCACATCCGGCTCAAGCAGGGCATCTTACCAGCAATCATTCACAGATTCATCAGGCTTCCAGCGATTTGGTTTTGTTTTGTTTTGTTTTGTTTTGTTTTGTTTTGTTTTGCTTTGTTTTGTTTTCTGGCCCATCCCCTCTCCCAGTTGCACTGACAGGGAAAGGGCGGGGAGAAAGGAGCTCACACTTCCTGTCTACTCTGAAGGAACCGAGCTGGCCTTGACACTCGTCATCTCAGTCCATCCTATACCAACCTCCCTTTACAGGTGCTAAAACCGAGGCTCCGAGAAAATGGTAGCTTTCCCAAGGCCACCTAAGTGTTAAGAAGCAAAGCCGAGATTTAAACCTGGGACTGGTGGATTCCAGACCAGCACTTTCTACCAAATCCCAATTCCTGATGGCACCAGATACCTGGAAGGGAGTTGGAGTGGGAGTGAGGGATTTACAAAGCAACACCTTCATTCCAGGTTCTTGGCCAGAGAAGGCCCTGGGCCATGGTTCCTCCAAGGCAGTGAGGAACTGGGCCAGTCACCAGGCTGTGTGGCAACATGGCTCCCTCCTCTTTGTAGAGCAGCCATGAGCCAGGCTCAGGTGACAGAGCACCTGCAGCCTGGGCTACCCACTGCCCGCCTGGCCTGCCGGCTGCAACGTTCCCAGAGCAGCGGGCGAGTAGGCCAGGCGCCTCAGCTCACTGGCTCAGCCTTGGGAAGTCCGAAGAGGGAGGTCAGGAATGCTGCTGCCAGGCTTCCAGAAGCTTCTCTAATTTCTGCAGCCCCAGCAACTTCCGGAATGAACCCAGCGCAGCCTGACCTCTGCCCAGACCCCCTCAGAAATGCCGACTCCCACACGTACACACACTGCCACCAAGAGCAATGCTCGGCTTGTTAGGGGTCTTGGGAACTCTGGGGAAACCCACAGTGGAACCACTGTGCCTAAAATGTCACCATCAGCCACCATCATTTTGGATTAAAATTTGCCTTGACCCAGCTACCTTTATATATATATATATATATATATATATATATATATATATATATATATATATACCCTGTAATCTTACAAGGGAGAAATGCCAAGTCTTTTAAATACCAGTGAGATAATAACCAGCCAGAAGAGAAAGAAAGAGCATCAACTTCCCGTTAGATTCACTGGACGTGAACTCTAATCACGGTCCACACCTCCACGCCGGTGGCTTCTCTCTGCTCCCTCTGTCCTCACCTCTCCCTTTTGACCCCCCTCAAAGGCATCCCTTCCTCTCCTTCCCCAGGCGCCCCCTGGAGTCGAGCCCTCATCCTCCCTCACCTGGACCGTCGCAGTAGCCTCCCAGCGGGCATCCTTCAACCCTCCACAGAGGTCACAGAGCCTCTCTCAGACACAGCCCTGACCTTCCCCACCCCACACGCCAAACCCTACTATGGCCCTTCCTTCAACAACCACAGGGTTGGGTCCTGACCCTTTAGCTTGGCCTTCAGGGCCTTTCAGGGCTCAGCTTGGACTGACTGTCCAACGCTACCCCAGGCGTTTGAGAACATGGGCTCTATGACGGCTCCGTGACCTTGGGCAAGTTACTGAACTTATCTGAACTTAAATTCCTCATTCACAGAGTTGAAGCCGGCCTCCGCCACAAAGGGAGCAGGATTTCAATTGTGTGATTCCAAGGAGCTCATAGCTGTAGCCCCGGGCTGGGCATACAGCCAATGTTCAATAAAGGTAGCTACCTTATTTATCAATGGCCCTATGAAACAAATTAAAAAGAAAAAAGAAAAAGAAAGAAAACACCTCACCACGCTGTGCTATTTCCTATCTCCGAGCCTGTGCAGATGTTGTGTCCTCTGCCCTGGCAGCCTCGTGAACTCCTACTGATCCTTCAACACCCCTCTCGAGCAATGCCCTGACGAGTGTCATCTCTCTTTCCTCGGAACATTTCTCCACATTGGCCAAACAGCTGATCTGGAATTTTTCCATTTACTTGTTGAATCTCCGCCATATGACTGTGGGCTCCCAGGGCAGCAGTTGACAAATGACTGAACTGAACCAGCCAGGGGGGGCTGGGGTGCCAGTGGAGGGGGGATGGTGGAAGAAGAGGGCCTCTGTGGTAGGCCAGTGCAAAATAAAACGTCCATTCATTTCATCATTCATTCACTCATTCATTTAACAAACATATATTGACTTCATTTTCTGGCTAAAGCCACTTGCTAACTTTCCACAGCTTTTAAAATCACATTCAAAACTCCCCTCCATGTGCCACAAAACCTTGGCCATGCGACCCTAGGGCACCTCACCCACCTCGGTCTCCCTGTCCCTCCCTCTTCTGCTCTGTGCTCTAAAACGCTGGCCTCCTTTCAGTTCTTCAAGCAAGACCATGTTATAGAACGCCCTTCTCCTGACATTTTCAGGACAGAACCCCCTAAGAAGCCCTCCCTGATCCTCTGTTGTAAATGGGGTCTCACCCTGCCCGGCCCTGGCTCCCGATTGGCCCCATGTTTGTGTGCCTCTCCTCCCTCGCTCTCACAGCCCACACCCCAGGCACACGTGCGGGATTAGGCGATTAACACCCGCCTCCTCGCCAGGCTGTGGGTTCCCCGCTTCCCAGCTCTCCCGTCCTGGCCGGCGCCTGCTGGAGAGGCCTCGCCTTCAGAAAGCTGCCTGGGGCCAGATCCGAAGGGACTTTGGTGAACATCTAGGTCTGCCTCCTTGTGTTATAACAACAATAACAAAGATAATCATAATTCCAACAATAACAACAGTTACCACTTCCCACACGTCAGGCGCTGTGCTTTTCGTGAGCTGTTTTCTTTACTCCTCATAACAGCTCCAAAGGGGGGATTCAATTATATCCCCATTTTACAGAGGGAAACACTGAGACTGGGAGAGGTTGGCTCGCTGCCCCCAGGACACAGAGCCTAAACTCTTAGCTAACCACTGGGCACACTGCCAGATCACAGAGGGAGGGGAGTATCCACACTGAACACCACATCAACGGCAGGGCAGGAACGAGACCGAGTTGGGTTGAGGCTCCACATTTTTAGCTGTGGGACCTTAGGTCACATGACCTCTCTGACCTTAGTTTCCTCCTCTGTAAAATGGAGATAAACACAATCCTCTTCATCAGATTTTACAGGAGGGAGGCCAACAGGGACTCTGCTATAGAGAAGAAGAAGGCAGATGCCATGAGGGCAGGATTCCGGGGAGTCCCCAAACACAGGACCCAGGACTCCTGTGACAGGTGGACCTCCCACCCCCACCCAAAGCCAGTCCTGCCCAAAGCTATGCCTGGGTCTGAGAGGATCCTTGGAGGGTGAGCGAGTGGAGCTATAAACACCCTTTTGGGGTGGGGGGGCACTCAGTGACGTGCCCCTCTCTGGGGAGGGAAGACAGCATCATGGGTGATTACACCCAGGGGTCCTGGGGTGTGCAGCCGGGTGGGAGTACCACCACGCCCAGAGTCTAGCCTGAGCCATGGGTACCCCGAGTGTCCCCAACTCTCCTGATACCTGCTCCCCTCGCCCCACAGGCGCTGGCAGTGGGAATGGGGCATCTGCTGGAGCCTCCTCTGGGCCATGCCAACCTCCCTGTGCCTAGACAAGCCCCCGCCCCCTGGCCTCTAGGAGGGGTGGGTGGGTGAGGGAGCTGACGAAGAGAGCCAGTGGGACTGCGCCTGGGGCTCATGCCACCCCCCTTCCCAACCTGCCCAGAGCGCCCACACCCCCTCCTGCCACTTGGCCGCTCTGCTGGGGCGCCCAGCACCGTTGCTATGGCGGCAGCTCTGGGGAAGCTGCAGCTGGGTAATTATTGCGAACATCCATCCTGCCTCCTGCCCGCCCCAGAGAGCAGGGGAGTGAGCAGCCAGGCCAGGGTAGCCCCTCCTCGCCCGCTGGGTGGCCGCACCCTAGCCTGGCACCGCGCCCACCCGAGGTATGAAGGGGAGGAAAGCGTGCAGACGGCGGGGCAGACAGGCAGGCCAGCTCCAGCAGGGGCCAGCACGGGGATGACAAGGAGACCCCCACTTTCACCCCTGCCCCCCGTCCCTGGCCCACCCTTGGAACGGACCAACTAGCCCGGAACTTATTTTTTCTAGCTATAAACACACACACCACACACGCAACCAGCCAGAGGGCCTCCTTTGTTCCAATGGACTCTTTCCTCAGTTTTTGGGGGCAGTGGGAGCCAAGAGCCTCTGGTCTGGGCTCTGGCCTCTCACGCAGGCCCCCTAGATAAGAAGCTCCCCCTGGGGCCCCACTGTGGGCCCCGCCACCTCCACAGCCCCAGAAACTCGCCCTGGCCCTTGTGTCTAAATATAGCTCAGCCTGGCTGAGTTTGAGGTCACACACACTCCCAACTGCTGGGGTGGCCATGCGGAGGGCGGCGAATGGCGCCCATTGTTTGGGCACCCAGCAGGCATTTGGGGAGCCTCTGCTGGTTCTGGGCACCGTGCAGAGTCCCAGCAGTGAAGCAGGTGTGCCTCTGCCTCCCAGGGGCCCCTCAGAGAGACCCAGAGCTATGACACAAGGAACGCACTCCATGGAGGGGACACAAAAAAGGGTCACCTCAAGCAGACTGGGGAGAGGGGTCTGAATGAGGCCTGATGTAGGTGAGATGTCAGGCCTGAGGGAGGGTGGGGTGCCCAGGCAAAGGGGAGAGGGACAGCCTTGTGTGGGTAGGAGTGTGAGGTGCAACTCAGGCAAGACACAGGGTTTGGGAGCAGCGGGAGGCCACTCCAGCAGGCCACAGAGCAAGGGGCACCCCTTTCCCCTCCTTCGGCCCCCGCTGCCCTCGGGGCTCTGCTCAGACTGCCACTTGACAGAGGGCACCTGGATAGCACTCGGCAGGAGACATCTGCCAGATCCTGGATTTCCGAAGACCCCCGGTAGCTGGGGTAGAAACGGAGGGGGAGCGAAGGAGGTGGGAAGCCGGCCGTGGGTGAGGCAAGGGCCCTGGGGCAGCAGGTTAGAGGGGAAGAGGAAGGAAAATAGACAGGACTTGGGGCTGAGAGAAAGGGGGGTCTCAATCTGCTTCCCCAGACTTACCCAGGGGTTCAGGCTGCCTGGACCCCCTCCCCAGTCCTCGGTCACCTAGGTGCTGACCAGGGCCCCTGCACGGGGGTAGACATACTAAGTAAGAGGGGAAGTGTTCGTTGAAAGAGAGCCAGCCCTGAGGTGCTGCCAGATGTCAGGACCTCAGGAAGAAGGCTGCCTGCCCCTCCACTGCTGATGGAGGAAGAACAGACTGGGCTCCAGTATGGCCTTCTGGGTAGGGGCCGTGCAGCCCCGATAGCCTTTGGACCTCACACTTACAGATACAGCAATAAATCTTCCCAATGGGCCAATGTTTTCCATCTGCAAAGCTCTTTCCCATCGAGGATCTTCCACGAGCTTCAAACAACCCTGGCATTAGGCTGGGCAGAAGAAGACCGAGGCTCAGAGAAGTTAGCTGATTTGCCCGGGAGGGAAAGGGGTCCCGGTGTCACGTGCCCGGTAAGGGGCAGGAATCCTGCACACAGCTAGAGCCTGTCAGGAGCAGACCTTGAACCCACAGTCGACCCCCTGGTCCACGGGTGCCCTGTGCTCCGGAGACAAAGGCTGCCAGGAGCCCGAGGCTGGGCCAGGCTCCATTCCCTTTAGCAGCGTGTTTTCTGAGACAAGAAGCCAGCGGGGCAGGGGCCTAAGACAAACAGAAATGCCCTTAGGAGTTATCCATCTTACATACGGGGAAACCGAGGCTCCGGACAGGTCCTGACCCGAAGAGCCTTCTGTTTCCCAGATCCCGAAGGGGCCAGGACTGGGGGGGGGGAGTCCCGTTGCTCCCCAAAGTTCTGTTGGGTCCAGCTGTCCAGCAGCATTTGGGGTTTTCATTTGGAATGTGGGAGAAAGTACTCTGAATGCAAATTCAGAAGAGAGGGCTCGGGGCCAGCCCTGCAGCTAACATCAGCCCTGGAGACTCACAGGTCACTGGGTAAAGCACCTTCAATCAGGAGGGATGAGGAGGGCCCACCACAGCCGGCACCGGCCATCTGCAGGAATCGCCACAGTGCAAGTGACAGCGATGGTGTGCGCTGGGCGCCGTAGTGAGGAAATGAAAGTGAGGCCCTCTAAAGAAGTCTGGCAGGTGATGAGGCAGCAAGATACAATCGCCATGGTTTTTATTATTGTCGTTGTCCCTCTTCACCAGGTCTGTGTCCTGGGTTTTTCTCACTTCATCCTCGTAATGACTCGGAGGGAGGCTCTGGTATTGCCTCCATTTTAGAAACTAAGAAATGGAGGCTCAGATACATCCATTCATCCGTCACCCATCTTCCTTCCTCTTTGCCTTCCTCCCTCCCAGCCTTCGTTCGGTTCCTCCTATAAGGCAGCCCCAGTGCTACTGGGCGAGTGGGCAGCCCCGGTCCTGCCCCAGGGGGCTCCCGGTCTAGTCAGTTTCCTCATCTCTGAAATGGACATCATGGGGTCCATCTCCTGGAACTGTTGGAAGAGTAAGTTCACGTGGGTGGAAGTCCCAGAGCTACCGGAGCCTATCAGTAGTGCAGATTTCGCTGGCCGCAGATAATAATGAGGGTGGTAATCAGTTCCGAGCTGACCCCCTGCCTAGCATTCAGAGCCCGCAGTGCAGGCCTGGTCCCGACCGCTCCCAGCCCGGCACATGGCGCCGTGACCCACAACATGCCCGGTTCACTCCCACCCCAGGCTTTTGTTCAGGTTCTTCTTCCCTCCCCCCCGCAAATCCCACCCACCTCTCCAGACCTCTGTCCTCAGAAACACATACTTCTCCAGCCGTCGTTTAGCTCAGACTCTCCAAGGAGTCAACACAACTTTCTAGCACACATCTTAGCTCCTTGCGGTTACGGGGCCTGGTTCTGGGGCAGAATAGGCCTGAGTTCAAATCCTGACTCCCCCTCCCGCTGGGCCTCCACTTCCTCACTTGCAGGGTGTGGGTAATTATAGGACAAACTGTAGGGTGTGTGCCTCAGGCTTGGTGTGGTGCCGGGAGCACGGGAGGTGCTTTGTAAGGAATAGGCCTTTATTATGGTTCTGTTTCTTTTGGTCCCCCTGTACTTTCCAGCTCCCGAGCCCACCCTTCTTTGCCTCACGCTGCCTGTGTGGTAGGAAACCCCTTTTTCAGGTAAAAGGGCTCCCAAAGGGGACAGGGCCTACACCAAACTGACCATCTCATGGGGGAATTTCAAGAGGGGTGGCCTTTAGATTGGGGAGAAATTTGGGGACTGGAGGATTACCCCCTTCTCCCTGAAATCACCCAGGCAGGAGACCACTCAACAAGCTAAGCTGGGCAAGCTAAAATGGCTGGGAAGTTCTCTGTGGCCTAGGTCTCAAAGCCAATCCAGTGGAGTGAGGATTATGCTAGGGAAAGATGACCTAATGCAAAAAATGTGACACTAGACAGCTTAGTGTTGGGAACGTGCACAGAAACAGGCAGTCCGCACCCTGCGGGAGGGTGGGCTTGGCTCAGGCTTTCTGGAATACCCACCCCCTTCAGCAGGTACCTCTCCTGGAGAAATCGCTCCTGTGCACGATGAGGCCTGGCCAAGGCTGCCTGTGGGCGTGAAACAATGGAACAATTTACATGTTCATCAGTAGGGGAATGGACCACGAAATGATGGGCAGCTCACGTTATGAAAGAAGGCGGGCGTATAGGTACTAACCCAAACAATGTTCACGACAGGGTCAGCGAAAAATCAGGCACCTCGCAGAACAAAACGTACAGAATGCTGCCATTTATATGAGAAACACTTAAACACTACACACGTGCCTAATAGTTATAGACATAGATGCTATGGCTGTAGGTAAAGGCACAGGTATAAGTAGAGGTACGGATAGAGACAGAGGTATAAATATAAACAGAGACAGAGAAATAGATATAAATACACACATGTGACGGTAAAACATTCAAAAACATACCCACCAACTTACAATAACGTTTGAGGGGAATGGGACTCAGGAAATGCAGGGGAATTACTTGGGCTTTTTTTTTTTCTTCTGCTACGTTTTATTCGTTTGCAACGTTACAAGAATATATTCCCAAAATATGTATGTGATGCTAAAAATTAAAAAAGAAGAGCCTAGCCACGTGGTTGGGAGCTCGAGGCAGGGCTGGACTGAGGGCTCCCGGAAGTCAGAGCCCGTGGGCTCGGCCCTCTGGTCGTCCCAGGTGCGCCCGGAGCCTTTTCCTACACCAGCTGCGGCCCCTTCTCCTGAGGGCCGGGGGCAGAGAGAAAAGGCTTTGGCAGCAACCGCGGCAGACACAGGTTCCCCAGCCCGGAAATTTGTGAAACCCGGACCATTTGCTCTGCGAGATGGTCCACCGCCGCCCCTAGAGGCAGTGCAGGCCCTTGGAACCTGGCAGAGGGCAACCTTGGACACGCAAGCAGAGAAGTGGGCGAGGAGCCCCAGGGGACCCCAGGGGCCCCCAGGCCTCTGTGCGGATAATGTAAGGAGTCTGCAGGTGTCTTTCTGGGCTGCACTTGTACCTGAGCCTGACAAACACTGCATTAGAGGACCCAGCAGTCCACTTGTGCCCCGGCAGGCCCAGCCCAGTGGTCAACGAGGTTGTGGTTGGGAGAGGGGAGAAGGCCAGTCACAGAGCATCCCCTGGGTGCAGGGCCCTGAACTAGGCACGTTTCCTACTCTGTCACTTTGGGCTTTTAATTTTGTTCAGGGAGGAGGTGGTGATGACAAAAATTGGAGAGGTTTTTGGGCCAGATAATGAAAACGAAGGGTTAAAATAATGCCAACAACGAAATGCAAAAGCATATAGAGTAAAAAGCGAACCTTCTTCCCACCTTTTCCCCCAGCTGCCCAGTTCCCTCCCAGGAGAATTTACACACGCGCCCGCACGCATGTGTCTATTCACACGCCTCCTCTGACGCTGGGGGAAGCACACCACACTAAGTATTCTGAACCTTGCCTTTTCCACTAAAAATATGTATCTCAGAGCTTCTTCCATAGCAGTACATGTGAGCTGGCGCATTCTGTTTCATGCTTGGATTTCCATGGCACTCGGAATTCTTTAATATTCATGGACCCAGATCTAGAATTCTGGTCCCATGGTTTTCCTGTCTTTCCCGTGTGCCTACTTCTGTTCTACACAAGAGCCCTGGGAGGCAGGCGGTTCCCCACGGTACAGATGAGGAAAGTAGGGTGTCCGACTATCCCTGTTTGCCTGGGACTGTCCAGTTTCTGTGCTGAGAATCCTGTATCCCGGGAAAACCCTCATTCCCAGGCAAATCAGGAGGGTTGGCCACCTTACAGGAAACTGAAGCTCAGAGGGGCAGGGACATTCTCCACGACCTTGTGGTTGGACAGCGCAGGCCTGAGGCTGCAACTACAGTCCGCCTGATGAGGATGGCACCGTAGGAGGACAGTGATAGCAGCTACTGCTTAGCAAGCATTTCCTCTGTGCTAGCCCCTTATCTTGTCCTCACCACAGCCCAGGACATGGACTGCAGGGCATCGTGGATACAGCCTGTGACCAGCAAACCCGGATTTGATCTCAGCCACAGGGATTGCTGCCTGGGTGGCTGTGGCAGTCAGTGCCCTCTCTGAACCTAGGACAGACGCACAGAAAGTACTAAGTGAGAAAAAGAAATGAATGACTGAATGAACTACTAAAGTGAATTAGCCTCGTTTTATGGGTGGGAAAACTGAGGCACAGAAAGCTAAGTCATCAGTCAGGGTCACGCAGTCCATAAGCAGCAGGGTTAGGGTTTGAACCCAGACGGAGGCTCTAGAGACCATGACACCTTTCCTTCTTCTGGAATGTTCTTGTCCACATTACCCATTGGTGCCTCTTCCCTCTAACCTCTCAGATCAGCCCCCCAGCTAGCCCCTCCCTCACCACACTGCCCCAGGGGCCTCTGGCCCCAGTCTCCCTGCACAGAAACCTTACCTTCCTTGGCTCCTGCTCCTGGCTCAGGGGCCCTGCCCTGCACCCCACTGTGTTCCCCTGGACTGGATGCTCATCCGGAGCCTAATGTCTGAGCTTCAGCCTTCCCTCATGGACTTGGTTTCATTTGTTCATTCATTTGCCCAACTCTTCATTCCTTTGCTCAACGAACATTTGTAGAAACTGAAATGAGCCAGCTCAGCCCCTGGTGCTGAAAATTCAAAGATAAATCCAGCCTGGACCTTGTCCTCAGGGGACAAAGGAAACCAGACAAAGAAACGGCACTCATAGCCCAGCAAGATAGCAGCTCTGATGGAGGTAGCCCCGGCACGGCTGCAGAGGGGGTGGGAGCGGGAGCTTCCAGCCTGGGGACTCTGGGAAAGCTCCCCGGAGAAGGTTATGCCAAAGCCTGGGAAGAGGAGGAAGAGTTAGAGGAGGGTGAGAGTTGGGGGTAGGGGCTGTAACAGCGGACAAACTGGCCTGGGGGTAGGAGTGTGAGGCATTCAGAAAGTGCGAGTTGTTCCTTATAGCTGAGCCCCAGGCTGTCCTCAAGTGGGGACATGTGCTCCTGGGAAGCCCACCCCTTCTCCTGGTTACCCAGGCAGTTCTGCGCCCAGCAGGGCTTCCAAGAATCTCATGTCCAGGAATTGATCGAGAAGAAACATGGGGTTACATATGTACGGAGGATGTTTATCACGGTGTCTTTGTTGCAGCAAACAAGTGGAAGCAGCCTCAGTGCCCAACCATAAGAATAGCCACTTAGCCAAGACCCACCACGGGCTGGAGTGATCCCCAAAGGGCTTACAAGTCAGGTTGCTAGAGACTATTTAATGGTACGGGAAAATGCATCTGAATTAATCTTAGGTAAAAAAGAAAGCAAGATGCATCCTATTTTATTATTCTCAGGATGGACGCGCACACACATGATAATATTAGGTAGAAATGTATCAAATGCTTCACGGTGGTTATCTCTGATGACGGGCTAACCTAGGGGTTGTATTTCCTTTTTAAAAATAATTTCCTGTGTTCTCTGATTTTGCAATCGTGGACCAGTCTCACTTTTATTTTCAGAGACCAATTCCAGGAGACAAGCTCCATGAGGCTCTGACTCCTCGTTCCAGCCTCCTGCGAACCATGCCTCCCGGCCCACCCAGAGCCCTCCATGGATCCACAGAGAAGGGCCTCTTGCCCCAACATCCCTGTACCTCCAGCCTCTGTGCTGCTGCCCCTGCTGTTCCTGTGTCCCAATGCCCTTCCCTGTCCTTCTCCATCTGGCAAAAACCCCCCAGCCTCCCAGGCCTGCCTCAGGGTCCTTCCGATGAGGCCCATGCACACTGAGCACCCATGCCACTGAAGGATGAGCTTACACACCAGTTTCCTCACTGGACCCTGAGCTGCTGGAAGAAGAACTCTGCAATATCTCTACCCTCCCCAGATGCTTCATACAAGGCCCAAAATTTATTTTTATTTATCCCACGCCAATATTGTATTTTGAAATGTCTAAACCTACAGAAAACAATACAACAAACACCCGTACGCCTTTCACTTAGATTCTCCACTACTTGCCTCCCCTCCCTCACTCTGTCTTGCTGACCCGGTGCAGACATTTTGGCTGGGGCTGGACACTTGGAAGGTGCTCAGTGCCCCCCAGAATGAAGGAAAGAAGGAACGAAGACATGGTATTGCTTCTTTCTCTGTTCTCTGCCCTGGCACATAAACTTGCATGACAAAGCATCGCTCTTTCTAAAATGCAGACGCAGTTGAGTAGCCCACCTGCTTGGAGGCCGGTTGCCTACAGTCAATGCAGCCCCTTCGAGGGTGCTCAAGGCCATGCCCTTCCTGCTTCATCATTCACTGATCCCCAGAAGAGAGCTTTGTCCCCACACTGGCCTGCACTCTCCGCACGTTTTTGCACTTGGGTCTTGGATCCTCTGCCCTCCTCACCCACTCAGCAAGGGTATGCGGCCTCCCCCTTCCACACCACTCAAAAACATCACTTCCTCAGAGTAGCAGAAGCCTTGACTGACCACTCCTCGACCAGCTTCTCTGTGGGTGACTCCTCATCCCAGTTTGCCCAGAACTCCCTGGTTTAGCACTGAAAGTGCTGCCTCTCAGGAACCCCTCAGTGCTGGGCAAACCGTGATGGTTAACACCATAGCTTCTGTTGACTCTTCCAGGGCGGGCGGGATGTGTTGTCGCCCCACTCCTGGGAGACAACTGCCTGTGAGCCAGCTGGGGGAGTCCACCTCCCCATGTCCTGCCAAGGCCACAGAACAGGCCAAGGGAAAAGTTTGCAGATGCTGGCTGACTCTCTGGAAGAATGAATGAATGAATGAACGAAAGAACAATAACCACCTCCTTTGAATTTTTGCCCAAATGTCACTTTGTCCATGGGCCTTCCCTGGTCGCCCTGTCTCAAATGACAACCTCCTCCCCAGAATATGCTTCTCTAGCATCTCTCTACCTGACATTCTCCATGTGTCACTATTCATTTCTTTTGGGGTCTATCTCTCCCACTAGTGTCTACTCTTCCAGGGCAGGGGTTTTGCCTGTTTTGTTTCCTACCATATCCCCAGCGCCTAGAACAGTAGGTGCTCAGCAAGTATTAGTTCAATAACTAAATGGATGAACCCTGCATTTTCCTGCGAAGGGCAGAGCCTTGTGACCTCTTGTGCATTTGGTCTTTTGTTTAATTTGTTCCCCAGACGTTAGCATCCACTATGTCAATGGTGGGGAGGGGAATGTGCAAAGCAGAGAGCCCGTACCCAGTCTGATGGCCTGACAGTGGGAGAAGCAGAGGCCAGGATAAGGACCCAAACTGTCATCATGCTTGGTTGTACGTGAGGCCAAGGACTGGGCATTCGGGGATGAGACCTCGGGGGCGGGGCCCTACACACTGCAACAGACCTGAAAGGCCGGGATCATAGTGGCCATGGTCGACAACACACAGTGAGCACTTGCTGTGTCCCCAGCACTGTTCCGAGCTCTTTACCTGTATTTTCTCAGTTAATTGTCAAATCTTTAAGGTGCAGTTGTCGTCCTGTTTTGCAGACGAGGAGACTGAGGCTGGGGAGGCTGAGTAACTTTCTCAGGGAACCACCTCAATTAAACGGAGAGTCAGAATTAGACTCTGGAACCCCTTCTGCAGAGAAGAAATGAGGGACCTGGCCTGGCGGGGACATGGGGGCAGACTTCTCAGTGGAAGTGTCCCCCCACCCTCTCTCCCGATAAATGGGTATGAAAGCCATGGGTGACTCGTCTCCAGCCCTTCACGTGGGCTGGCTGCTGATCCACTGGGCCGGGGCCCCTTTCCTGGCCACTCCTCCTGGGCTCCCTGCACCCACCCACCTGACTCACCCTGGTGATAGCATAGCTTAGCCCACGTCAGTAGTGGCGCTGAGCCCACTCAAGGTACTCCAGCTTATTTAAGCCTCACACCACCTGTTACAGAAAGCTCACACTGTGAGGTAACCACCCACGTCACTAGTGGAGGGGGTGCCGTTCCGACTGACGTCAGAGCCTGTGTGTTCTCCCCCAGCACACGGGGCTCTGGCTCGGCCTGGCTTCCACCCTGACAACCCGCACAGCGCAGCATTCAAGTCCCTGCTGTGTCCCCACAGCCCAGCACACAGGAGGCACCTGTGGACACACCCTTCTGACTGGAAACCTAGGAGCAGAGACTCACCCCTTTGGATGCCGCCCTCCGGGCCTGAGGAATAACAACACAATCCCTCACTTGGACAGGACTCAAGCCTTTTCAAAGCCATCCCTTCCTCAGAGCATGGAGAAGTGACAAGGACGCTGATTTCCAACCAGGCAAACTTGGAAATGAACACCAGCTCCACTCCCAGCTGTTTGCAAAGGCAAGCTGCTGTACTGCCCCAAGCCTCAGTTTCCCCCTTGTCATATGGAGTTGATAATGGCCGTTGTGAGAAGACAGCATGAGTCAGTGCCAGGCACACAGTAGGTGCTCAGGAAGGGTGGTTTTTTTCCATTGTGTATGTCTGTCAGGGACAGAGTAGCAGAAGCCTTGTATTTGTAGCTTTTAAACTACAGCATCTATGGTATGTTTGAAACATACAGCATGGTGCAAAAATGAGCTGACTCCGGTTGAAGAGCTCGATGCTGGCACGAAGGCCATCATAACAGGACCTGCCCTTTCAGGGTGTTTTCCTTGGGCTGGGGTCCCTACCAGGTACTGCAGGTGTCTGGCCTCTTTCCCTTTTGTCCTCATGACTTCCTCTGGAGGGGGGTCCTTCAGTTACTCCCTCCTTACAAATAAAGAGGCCGAGAGGTGAGGTGGCTTCCCCAAGGTCCACAGCCAGTGAGTGGTGGAAACAGAATTTGGTTTTTATGTAGAGGTACCATTATTAACATGGAAAAGCGTTTACAATGTATTATTAAATGAAAATTTAATAGGCAACAGAGTGTGATTTGGGAGAGTATCATTAAAATGGTACTTTTTTATGGTTGTCTCCAGGTGGTAGAATTATGGACCTCACCATCGTTTTTCTTTTCTTATGCTTATTTGTACTTTCTAATTTTTTAATTTTTTAATTTGAGAGAGAGAAAGCGGGGGGCATCGATTTGTTGCTCCACTTATCTATGCATTCATTGGTTGACTCTTGTATGTGCCTTGACTGGGGATCGAACCCACAACTTTGGGGTATCAGGATGATGCTCTAACCAACTTAGCTACCCAGTCAGGGTGTATTTTCTAATTTTTATAGCAGCTTTATGGAGATATAATTCCCATATCGTACAATTCACTCGTTTAGTGTCCAATCCAGTGGTTTTAGTGTATTCACAGAATTATGCAACCATCACTACTTTAGACTGTTATCATCAACCCCCCCATCATACGAGCTTTAGCATGTATCAGTACTTCATTCCTTTTTATAGTGGATAAAATTCCATATTATATTTATCAATTCATCAGTCGAAAAACATTCATGTTATTTCTACTTCTTGGCTATTAAGAATAATGCTGCTATTAGCATTTGTGTAATTTTTTCTGTAGACATGTGTTTTCAATTCTCTTGGGTATATATACCTAGGAGTGGAATTGCTGGGTCATGCGGTAATTTTATGTTTAACATTTTTAGGAACTGTCATACTGTTTTCCAAAATGATCACACCATTTTATATTCCCACCAGCAATGCAGGAGGGTTCCAATTTCTCCATATCCTCCAACGCTTCCTAATATTTGTCTTTTTCATTGTAGCCATCCTAGTGGGTGTGTTATATCTCATTGTGGTTTTGATTTGCATTTCTCTGATGGCTAATGATGTTGAGCACCTTTCATGTGCTTGATGGCTGTTTGTATGCCTTCCTTGGAGAAATGTCTGTTCAGATCCTTTGTTCATTTTAAAAACTAGGTTGCGGCTTTATTATTAAGTTGTTGGAAGTAGAATTTGAACCCAGGTCCTGCTCCACCATCAACCGGTAGCTCCTGCATGGGCAGGTGTGCACCCTGCCTCTGCCGAGGTCTGGAGGTGCCCTCGGGTCCTGCCCACCCTCTGGGCGGGTGGGAGTCAGTACAGCCGCTACGGGAACAAGCCCAGTGAGGTGCCCAGGTACTGTCTACAGAGGGACAGACAGCAAACAACTCTATCTCTAGGAACCAATGAGCCAAAGGGGAAGAAAAATCCACCCGGAACAAAAAGTCCTCTCCCCAAAGGGAGGAAACGAGCAAGGCTTTGCTCCAGGAGGTGGAGACAAAGCCCCAAGGAGCCAAGAGACCACCACGACAACTGCTTCTTGTGTCCTCAGTAGTGGTGACCTATCTGCTTGTTTTTATGAAGCTGACTGTTGGCCCATGTGAGGCTAGGAAGGGGAGGCCTGGGGAGATTAGCAGGGAGCCCAAGAGCAAATCTGTAGGGAGAAGGGCCTGTAGTGGTCGTCAGGGGCGGCAGCTACTCAGAGGAGAGCAGGGGGCCTGGTGGGGTGTGGTCCTATAGCTGTGCCACTGCCCTGGCCTCAGAAACCCACAGCTGCATCACCAAGGGCACCCATATCTTGACCACACAGCTCTGGAGTTCAACTGCCTGGGTTCAAATCCCAGCCTCATCATCTCCTCACTGCGTGACTGTGGGCAAGTTACTTCCCTCTGAGTTTTGTTGTTGTTGTTGTTTTTAAAGATTTTATTTATTTATTTTTAGAGAGAGAGGAAGGGAGGGAGAAAGAGGGAGAGAGAGACATTGATGCAAAGGGGGAACATCGGTAGCCTCTTGCATGCGCCCAGCCAGGGCTCTGGCCTGCAACCCAGACATGTGCCCTGACTGGGAACTAAACTAGGTGACCTTTTGCTTCATGGAACAATGCCCAGCCAACTGAGCCAAACCAGCCAGTGCCCTCTCTGAGTTTTGGTTCCCTTCTGAGCCTCTCCTGTGGAATGAAGATAACCAGGGTGAGGATGAAATGAGACCATAACACAGCCCCATGGAGGGGCCCCAGCTGCAGGTGGGGAAGCTGTGGACAGCAAGACTCACCCAGGGGGCGTTCCCAGGCCCTGGACTCTGAGATGGACTCAATGTCACCCTGTGAAATGGAGGACACAGACTCTCCTGAGAACACTTGAAAACAGCTACTTGCAGGAAGCTTCACCCTCAGTCAGGAGCTTAAGTGTACGACTGCCAAATGGGGGCGGGGGAGCAGCTTTGCATGCCTCCATGGTGAAGGCAGGCTGTGCAATGCTTATGAATGCAGCCCCTCACTCAGGCAACCTGGGTTCAAATCCCAGCACTGCCGCTTACCAGCTATGAGCCTTGGGCAAGGACTGCCTCTCTGTCTCTCAGTTTACCTTGTGGAAAACAGACACGACAACAGTGCTTACCATATAGAGCAGTTGTGAAGATTAAATGCGTTAATGCGGGTAAAATAAGGATTAAAGTCTTACCTTTAAAATAAAGGCTAGAGCATCCTCTGAATCCTTTAAACTTATTTAAACCCCATATTCCCTCCAGAGACCTTCAGAGCCCCCAAGATTCCTCCCACTGTGGTACGTGGAAGAGGGGAGAGGTTTTCAACTATTTCGGCATTTCCCAAAGTAGTTTTCATAGCCCTCTGAACTGACGAGGTGCTCCAGGACAACTGGAAAGGGCTCCTCGAAGAGGCCTGGCTGCTGGCGCAGACAGAGCTGCCGCCTCTTTGAACTTCACAAGCGCACGAGAAAGGCCCTGAGAAACCCTGTGGAGAAGGGCCCCGTGGGATGTTTAAGTTGGTGTTTCCCAAATTTATTTGACCACGAACACACTTTTCCACCCAATGTCAATTTAACATCCTTCTGGAAAAACACTGATAGTCAAGGTCATTTCTAGTTTGTAGTTTCTGCCTCACAGAAACTAAAGAAGCTTTTCTAAAAATCATCATTTCCGCCTTTGAAAAGCCATTCCAGTTTTTCAAGCACTTTCACACTCACCCACCGGAAAGTGCCAGCCCCTGAGATGTGCTCTCCGCTCTGCTCCAGAGGTCAGAGAGGATGGGAGCAGGAAGGACCCCTCGGGGACACCCAGTGAGGAGTGGCCAACCTCCTTTCTACCCCCTGCAGCTGTCTGTGGCTCCGACAGACCAGACGGAACGCCCAGAACATTGTCAGGGCAGAAGGTAACGTCTTCCAGGAGGCTTCTAGAAAAAAGAGTTGCCAAAAAGAAGCCTTTGTGGGTTGAGCCAGCCCAGCCCCAGGCAAAGGAGGTGCGTGTAGGATCTGGAGTCTCCTGGTGCCTGCAGGGGGTGCCCTAGAGCCACCAGGCCTCACTAGCAGGGCCAGTACCAGGAGCAAATAGTCTCTCCCATCTCCCTCTAAACGTTTCAGCAATTCCAACATTTGGCAACAAAAGTACCTCTCCCAGGCTGCCGTGTGAACATGGGACAAGTGCCAAAGTTTGTCTCTAGGCCCCGTGGAGTTTGGAAAATAAGATTAATCAGCTAGTCAATGGAGGAGAATGACATTTACGAGCACCTACTACAGAGCATGCATTGTGGCAGAAGTCCTGTCTTTACGAGGACATCTCAATTCTGATGACAACCCCATTTTACAGATGGGGAGACTGAGGCTCGCAGCGGTGCATTAACATGCCCGGGGACGCAGCAGAGCTGGGATTCAAGCCCAAGCCTGGTTTTACCTCCCCAGCCTCAGCACTTCCCCACTCCACTGAGCCTCCGCGACAGCCTGGCTGAGGTGGCCAGCGAATGCTCCAGGACCATTCCACGCACAGTCCCCAGGTCCCCTCCTCGTCACTAATCCAGGTTCTCAGGGCATGCGGTGTGAAGAAGGGGATCGGACGGAAGGCTCGTGTAGCCTGGCCCCGAATGGTCCGGCCCACACTGTAGATGAAACTGGCATTGGCATTTGTCTCCGTGCTCTGAGACTCTGGCTGTTTCGGCCCCCTTAATCTGATCATCCTTGGGGGAGTTCAGGGGCACAGGTAGATAAATCAGTTTTCTGGACCTGCTGAGCTGAACGCCAGCCCACCAGCCTGAGGTGGCCTTGCTGATGTGAAGACCTCCCTGGAAACCCAGCGTGAGCCAGCAGCCGGGCCGGGCCGCTTATTTCCGTGTGATTCCTGCCTGCGCCTGACTGCAGCTTCCTTCCCTGTGTCCTGCTCCACCCGCCCGCCTGCCCTGCAGGGCCCTGGCACCCTCATCCTGGGGGTGGGGGTCAAGGACTGGGACCATTACCTTTGGAAAAAAACTTTGGAAACCCCTTTCCCTCTTCTGACTCTGAAGAATTCCTGGCTCAGTGGTGTGGTTGTTAGCTGGGTAGGAGGTCGAGGCAGAGGTGGGATTCCATCCGTCCCTCTCCTGGGGAGGCCCCTAACGTGCTCTGTCTGCAGAGCCAAAGGGAAGGAGAGCCCCACCCTGAGCTTTGGGCCCCCCTAGAGCATCCACCTAGCAGCACCCTCCTTCCTGCCCATCACAGGAAGTGGCCAATGGGAGCGGGCCAGTCCTGACCCCCACTGGGCACCGGAGGCCCCTCCCACTGCTCTAGCTCATCCTTCAGCCAAGACAGAGGCAGGAAAGACAGTGATTTGCCCGTGGCCATGCACGTAGGCAGCGATGGGCATCATTCCCGGGTCTGGCTGACTCTGAATTTTGGGGGCTCCTTTCTCCCAGTACAGGGCAGTGGTCACGGGCGTGGGTTCTGGAACAAAACTGCCAGACTCAAGTCCTGGCTCCTCACTGTCCTTGCTGGGTCACCTGGGGCTGTTGCGCAGCTTCTCGGTGCCGTAGTTTTCTGATCTCTATAGAGCTACCAGAGAGTCCCTGAGTCTAAACCCTGTGTTAGCTGTGTGACCTTGGGTGAGTGACTTAACCTGTCTGTGCCTCCAATTTAAAACAGAGAGCTCGAGACCCACACGGCAAGGGTGGGTGGAGGACTGAAAGGGACATCGGTGTGCCTAGGCCTTCTGGTAGGTGGTGCCTGGCGGGCCCCCGGGGCCTGCTGCTTGTTTGCCAGTGTCGCCGGCCGGTCCAGGTGCAGCTATTCAGACCTCCAGCTCCAGACGGAGGCATGAGAACAGGTCCCGGGGGCATCTCTGGGAGGAAAAGTGCGTTCCAGGAGACCGAACTTATCCCTGTATGTTCTGTTGTACCTTCAGAATTTTGTATGACATACATGTAGTGTTACCATTACTGAAGCCGATTGTACAAAGCTTAACACTACACTTCAGTAACTTGTACAAAGATACTCCCTTTCCCTGACACACGGTCTCATGCTGGCCAGAGACCCCCATCTCTTGGGTATCCCCGCCCCCAGCTCGGCCCACTCCCAGGCCTGTGTCCTGGCCCTGCCTTTCAGCCCACTCCCTGTCTTTGTTCGCTTTTTTTAATGATTTTATTTATTTATTTTTAGAAAGGGGGGAAGGGAGGGACAAAGAGAGAGAAACAGCGATCAGTTGCCTCTCGCATGCAACCCCACTGGGGACCGGGTGGCAACCCAAGCATGTGCCCTGACCCAGGAATCCAACCAGCGACCTTTCGCTTTGTGGACGACGCCCGACGGACTGAGCCATGCTGACCGGGGCAGCCCACTCCCTGTCTTGCAGCAAAGCCCTGGTGAGGCCTCGAGATCCGTGAGGCCTCTCCTCCCAAGCATAGGCCTGTCACTTGCCAGGTGACATGGGCCGATGGCTGCTCCTCCACCATGTCACCTGTAAGTGAGATGATGGTACCTTCCCCACAGAGTAACTGTAAGGGCTAAGATGAGGTACTAATTTGTGGGAAGTGCTACATACAGCTTCTGGCCCCGAGTCTCCCTCCTCCTTCCTGTCCTTTGAAAGGACAAAAGATGCTGAAGGAGAGCTGCCTACTTCTCAGAGCCCCCTCCCACCCTGACCGTGAACCTCAAGCCTCTTCAGCCAGTTCCAGCCTCCAGGCCTTTGCACTAGCTCTTCCCTCCTCCGGTCAGGCCCTTCTCGGGTCACCTTCGGGCTGGCTCCTTCCCGTTACTCAGCTTCTCACAAGTGGCGCCCCCCTCAGAGAGGCCCTCCCGGACCACCCTGTCTAAAATGGCCCCATACCCTCTTCTCTCTCTTGCCCATTTATTTTCTTCATGGTGTGTACCATTACCCGAAATTGTATTTTTTTAAATAAACGTATTTGTGGGAATAATTTTAGATTCACAGAAAAGTTGCAAAGACAGTACAGAGGGTTCCCAAATATCCTTCATCCAGTTCCCCTAATGCCATTGACCTAACCGTTGGTACTTTTGTCAAAAACAAGAAATTAACACTGGTGTATTATCATTAACTAAACCGCAGATGTCCTTCAGATGAAATTGCATTTTCCTTTGTTTACTTACTTGTTTTCAGCTGCTTCCCCCACTGGAAGGAACACTCCAAAAAGCAGGAGGTTACCTCTCTTACCGCCAGGTCCCTCCTACCTGGAAGGAAATGGCGGTGGGTAACAGGAAGGGAAAAACAGCCAATGGTTACCGAGGACTCCCTCTTCCAGGCACTGTTCCGAGTGCATTAAACATTGTAAATCATTTGCTCCTCATGACAACTCATGAGGTAGCTACTAATTGTGGGGAAACTGAGGCATAGCAGTTTTGTCGCTGTGCCGGAGTGGATGGGCTCCAGCACCTTCTTCAGGTGCCAGAATAAACGCCAGTCCTTCCACATTCTTAGTCCACGTCAGAGCAGGAGGGTCAGCATCCTGCTCTGGCCAGGACGCCGAGCTCCTGGTGCAGCTGATTTGCCTGAAGCCGCAGGACAGAACTGAGCACAGGGCTGGGAAGGAACCTGAGCTTCCTGCCTCCAGCTGGCTGCCACAGGCGGGGCTGCCCGGCTCTGCCCGGAAGGGTGTGAGGCCTCTCCAGGGCCACCAACCCCGCCCCACTTCAGGAAACAGAGGACAGCTAATTCAGTCACAGACAGGGGCTCACTCCTGTGACCCTGACTCCCCAGGGCCCTGCAGACAAAGACCTGGGCTGACGGGCTGAGACCCCCACCATCTCCCTTTGCCTGTGGCCTGGGCCTGGGCCTCCAGGATCTGGTCACTGGAGGGGGTAGGTTTGGGGGATGGGCTCTCTCCATCCCAGAGGATGCGACTTTCTCAGAGGGCCCTGCTGGTCTCTGGGTCAGAAGGGGAGGGGGGAGAAATGGTTGTTCCTTTCTGGATGGGGGGGCGACGTGGAGGATTATGACTGTCTTTCCCCGACACCCTGGGACCAGCTGGAGAGATGTCCCAACTCCTTCTAAAGGGAAAAGCCACTCTTGAGCAGGCAGACAGGACTGAGGCCAGCCGCCTCTGTCCAGCCTGGGTTCTGCCCAGCGCCAGCCTGGTGCAGACTGGAGGCCCTAATAATGTTTGCTGGATGCCTTGAATACAAGCGTCAGTGCCCAGAATCTCCTTGAGGTTTCAGCCAGGCGTGCCTGCCCCATCCCCCAATCTGGGGAGCAGAATAAGTGTGGGGGGGGTGACAGGGGACACCATGAGGTGGTAACAGCATCCGTGAGAGAGGCAGGCTGCTCAACCCAGAGCTGGGGGGTAGGGGCGCCTGTGTGCGGCTAATTAAACAGTGACTGTGATGAATCGGGAGAGGCTGCTGCTTGCTAATTAAAGATGCGGGCGTCTTGCCTGGCAAGTATGGGAGGCAGGAGCAGCACTGGAACCGTGTCGAGGGGCCAGGCCAGCAAGGACAGTGCTTGGTGAAAGCCCCCCACCAGGCTGGCTCTGGGCATGCCTTCCGTCCTCGGGCACTCCCGGCAGGGCCCCATGCCCCCTCCCCACTTCCCTATCTCTTCTACCCACCTTGCCAGAGCCTGAGGCCTTGGACTTCCCCCTCCCCACCAACCTAAATTGCTTTCCTGATAAGGGCCCGGTGTTGGGGAGGAGGGGTCTATTGGCAGCCCAGTGTCTGGGCAGGAGGATGGGCATCATTTAGAGCCTTTAAGGCACTTCCTCCCACCCCTACTCCCTAGGTCCCAAGCTGGACAATGAATCCAACCAAGACGGAGGCCAGCCGTGGAAATGAGGCCCCAAGACAACTTTTAGAACTATAGATTCTGAGATGCTTGGGGGCTCTAGGCATCACCCAGTTTTCCTGCTGTGACAACACTTGATGCTAGTTAGGGTCCTGCTTTGCCCCAGAGGTCCTGGCATGTGAGACAGACAGACACAGAGAGACTGTGCTCCTTCTGGCCTCGGCAGTCCAGTCTGGAAAAGGGAAGATTAGAACAGATGCTCTCCGACCCCGGAGATCCCTGTATAGTGGACAGAAAAACTCCAGAGCTGCCTGTCTCTGCCCTGCATCAGCTCAAATGTCTCAGTGGCTCAAAGCATGGCCTCCAGGGACCAGACACCTGCGTCCAATTCCAGCCCCACCGTTCGCCAGTTGTGTGACCTCAGTATGGTAACTAATTGCTCTGTGCCTCGGTTACCCCATCTGCAAAGCTGGGGACACTAATTCCGCCTATTCAAAAGGTCACTGAGGGGACCAAGGGAGAGAATCCAGGTGAGGTACTCAGTCCAGCGTCTGGTCCAAAGGATGAGCCAGGAAGTGTTGGCCACTGTAATTTGACGACGTGGGGCACTCGGGCAGGCATGGCCCACCACCCACCTCTCCTCCCTGTAACCTCCCTGGCTGCAAGGCCAGCCTTCTGGCCCAACACAGGGAGAGCATGTCACCTTTCACATAAGGGCTCTCACATCCTCCCTGATGCTGGCAACCTTCTGAGGGAAGCAGAATAGTAAAGAAGAAATTAAAGCGGGTGCTCATAAAGGTGAAGTGACCAGCCCAAAGTCATACAGCTAAGTAAGGGACAGAGGCAGCCCTGGGACTCTTTGAGTGGGAGGAGAGGATGAGACTGGTGGTGTTCCCACGGTGACCTTAGTTGACCTTCGACTGGACTCCATGTCCTGAACCAGCCACCAGCGAAGGAACTGAGGAGAATGTGAGACTCCCTTTGCCTTCGGGGGAACCCATTCTGGAAGCGGAGAGAAAACGCACACAAGGAATGGAGAATGCCAGGCAAATTCAGCAGGCAAGGCAACCCTCTGAGTGAGGGTCTGGGAGACGCCACTTTGTTTTGGAGTTCGATTTGCAAAACAAAAACTCTGCTTCTGTTTGGAGGGTAACATCAGCCTTGGGGGCGCCTGGAGGGGGCTGATAGAGCCCCTCACAAAGCAGGTCAGATACTCTGCTCCAGTAAGTGCCAGGTGGCCCCTGTTCTCAGTGGTCCTGCTTCTGTGATTCTGGGGTCTGTCATGTGAGGTACCCAGGAACCTGGGACACTGTGGTTTCTTCACTGTCCTGGAACCCCAGCAAGGATCCATCCACACCTGAAATGGGCTGTGATGTGCCTTCTCCAAGACACCAGACACCCGCCAGGATGGGGGGTTTCTATGGCCGGACACTGCACTGGGGAAAGGATGCAGTGCCGGTAGGAGGCCCAGAGACAGTGGAAACCTTTTGAGGCTGAGAAACTCAAGGCTGTCGGCCCTGACACTGGGATGCCTGGCCTCAGGCAGCCAACCCAAAGCAGGCAGGGATGAGTGCAAGGTCACTGGCATTGCGGGCAATGTCTCCATCCTCTCTCCTTAGCAACCAGCGCTCCGCCGGAGGGCCTGGACAGGTCCAGCCACAAGGGAGCCCAGGCAAGCAAAAACTAGCGGCTCCTTGAAAACACGCCCTGCCTTTCAGCCTCCCCAGGGCCCCTGTGCTGCGAGCAGGGCCAACTGCTGGTCTTGGGCGCCCTCTGGTGGCCACTATGGGCAGTCGCAAAAGCAGCTGTGGGTTTAAGGTGGGTGGTCAAAATTAAGGGACTACAAAATGTACAATACCACAACTCCCACTCTACAGATGGGAGAACGGAGGCCCAACGTCAAACAGAAAGTCAGTGGCCGAGCCAAGAACAGAACCCAGACTTCCCTCTGTACTGGCGGCTGCTCTTGGTGGGCCTCAAGGCATCCCCACCAGAGGAGGGAAGGCCGAGTGTCCAGGAGGCTCGCTGCCCAGTGACTGTGAGAAGCTGGGTGGCACCTGAATGGAAGGCAGCTGAGCGGCTGTATGATGAGGCATGCAGCACTTCCCCTCTCTGGCCCTGGGGTTCTCATCTCTAAAATTTGGGGCTACCATGTTGCAAGGGGTGAGAGGACAGGGGTCCTCATATGTAGTTAGTAGTGAGGCTATCACCAGCCAACCTTTCGGGAAATACAAAAACAAGCCTTCTACTAGTACCATATCTAATGATGAAAGACTGGGTGCTTTCCCCCGAGGTCAGGAACGTGACACGGATGTCTCCTCTTGGCCAAGTCTATTCAACATAGTACTGGAAGTTTAACCCCGGGCACCGAGGCTGAAAAAGAAGGGATGCATACTGTAAAGGAAGAAGAAATCCTAAAGAATGAGTGTGTGTGTGTGTGTGTGTGTGTGTGTGCACAGATATGAGTTAATAAATGAGTTCAGTAAGGTTGCAAGATACAAGATGAACGTACAAAAGCCAATTGTATCTCTATACACTTGCAAGGAACACTTCAAAATACAATTAATAAAATAATTCCATTTACACAAGCATCAAAAAAGAATGCTTAGGATCCTTACTGGTGTGGCTCGGTTGGATATCGTCCCGCAAAGCAAAACGTCGCCAGTTAGATTCCCAGGTCCAGGGCACATGCCTGGGTTGCGGTTCAGTCCCCAGTTGGGGCACATGTGAGAGTCCACCAATTGATATTTCTTTCTTACATTAACGTTTCTCCCCCTCTCTTTCTCCCTCATTTCCCTTTCTCTAAAAATAAATTTAAAAAAAAATTTTTTAATGCTTAGGGGTAAATTTAACCAAAAAAAGTATAAAACCTGTACTTTGAAAAGTACAAAATATTGTTGAAAAAAATTAAAGAAAACCTAAGTAAATGGAAAAACATCCTCATGTTCATGGGTCCGAGGACCTAATATTATTAAGATGACAAGACTTTCCAAATTGATCTTCAGATTCAACACAAACCCCATCAAAATTCTAACTGGCTTCTTTGCAGAAATTGACAAGCTGATCATAAAATGTATACGGAAATTCCAGCGTCTCTCAACAGCCAAAACGATATTGGAAAAAGAAGAACAATGTTAGAAGACCCACATTTCTGATTTCGATCCATTCTACAGAGCCACAGTAATCAGGATAGTGCGGTACTGACATAAAGGTAGACCTGTAAATTAATGGGATAAAATTGAGAGTCCAAAAATAAACCCTCAGATTTACGTCAATGCTTTTCAAAAAGGGTGCCAAGGCAATTCAATGAGGAAAAGGCAGCCTTTTCAAAAAATGGTGCAGGAACAACTGGTCATACACATGCAAAAAGAGGAAGCTGGACTCCTTCCTCACACCCACACAAAAATTAACTCAAAATAGATAACAGATCTAACTGTAACAGTTAAAACTATAAAACTCTTAGGAGAAAAGATAGGCATAAATCCTCATGACCTAAGAGTAAGCATTAGAATTAGTTTTTGAAATATGACAAAACACAGCAATGAAAGGGAAGAAATAAATTAGGTATCATCAAGGTTTTTGATTTCAGGGATAAATTTAACAAAGAAAGAAATGGATCAGGATCCAATTCTGGTCGGGTAGCTCAGTTAGTTAGAGTACTGTCCAATATGCCAAGGTTGTGGGTTCGATCCCGGCCAGGGCACACACATGAATCAACCAAAGATGCCCTGGCCAGCCTGGCTTAGTTGGTTAGAGCACTGTCCCATAAACCAAAAGGTCGAATGTTCAATTCCCAATCAGGGCACATGCCTGGGTTGCAGGTCAGTCTCCGGTTGGGGGTGTGTGAGGAGCAACCAATTGATGTATCACCTCTCACACACTGATGATGGCTCCTTCTCTTTCTCCCTCCTTTCCCTTCTCTCTAAAAGTAAATGAATAAAAAATATTTTTAAAAAGAAAAAAGTCAGGATAACGGTAACATTTGGGGGAGGTAGGGAGATGGGGTCACGCTGAGGGCTTCTGGGGTGGCTGTCAGAGTTCTTCGCTGGGGCAGTGGTTACAAGAGTGTTTGTTTTATAAATAATTCGTCAACTGAATTATTATTTATTATGGTCTTTTTTGGTCACATTTTATAATAGAAAGGTTTTAAAAGATAAAGTATACTCCTTTCAGTTTTCAAAAATCAAGGGTTATAAGATTCCATTCTTGTGTGAAATGTCCAGTTCATCCAAAGGTCAACTAGAATTACACATCGATGTGTGTATGCACAAAAACACCTGGAAGTCTGGGATTTGGGGTGCTCTTAATGTGTATTTTTCTGAACGTTCACATTATTTTTCTACAATGAACAGGAATTACTTTTGTAGCCAGAAGGAAAGATAAAGCTGTTTGCTCTGTTTCAGGGCCTCCCGTGGAGGTCTGACACTGTGAGAGCAGAAAGGTGGACGGCGAGCAGCTGGAGCAGCTGGGAGATGGCACGGGGCAGGTCTGGAGAAGATCCAGGTTCACTGCCTGTTCAGCCCCCCAGGGCCTGGTGAAGACCCCAAGGCCCAACCCCCATCGTGGCTTCCTGGAGACACTGTCCGCTTCAGGTTGCTGGTGGCAGAGGCTGCAGAGCTGTCCCACCTGCCCTTGTGCTCCAAAGATGCTGAAAACGCAACTGTGGCCTGGTGAGTCTGATGGGGGCCGCTCTGCTCCCATCTGTACAAAGAGACACCCTATGTAGGGAGCAGGTAGGGGTGGGAGCAGGTTCTCATCCTGGCTGGCTTTGCTACAACCAGCCAAGAAAACCCCATAATAACAGCTGTATGAATATTTGCCACACACCCAGCACTCGAGCTACACGCGTTATGTGGTTCGATTTCTCGAGTCCTCCCAATGACCTGAGTGATGGGTGAGATCGATCAGCATCTTCATATTACAGATGGGCAAACTGAGGTCCCAAAAGCAGAGCTGCCTGGAGCAGTTGCTAACTCTGAGACTGGACTTGGCCAAACCCCTCCTGTGGCCTCAGTGGGTCCTCCCAGGCAACCAGAAGGGTGGCTGCCACGTTTTGCAGATGAGAACACTGAGGCTGAGAGAGGGAAGTCACTTGTCCACGCCCCACAGCAACCACATGGCAGGGCCAGGCAGCCTCCCCTGCGCTGTGAGGGGCGGTGGGCACAGCCCCCACCTCTGTGGGCTGGCTCCTAGTAATGTTAGTAGAGTTATTACGTTATAACCTTGGGAGTATGTGTGACAGTGGCCAAAGCGCTTTCACATACACTATCTCATTTGCTCCTCTCATCAGACCCGTAAATCTTCAGCTTGATTGTGATTCCTCCATTTTAACGTCTGGAGGCCCAGGGAGTTGAGTGACAGGCTATGCGGGCCTGGGGGCCCGCATTACGCAGCTGCTCTCCACGTCCTGTACGGGGCAGCCTGGCGTGAAAGCTCTTGGAGGCCCCCCACCGTCAGGGAGGCAGGAGAGCAGCTCTCCTGAGGAGCTGGGCCCATCCCCCAGCCAAGCCCCCTGGTTACAGTTTATGCCTTCCCAGCAGGAGAAAGGACACAAAATGACACAGCCAAGGGCAAAGTGCCAGGGACAGCTGCTGGGGTCTCAAGGGAACCATAACCCCTCTCTGCCTCCTCTCCCAGCCCAAGATCAACCCATGCCCCCCATCAGTCAATCGGCAATCAGCGAGTCAGCTCATCAGAGAGCTCGCACCCTGGACAGAGGGTCCACCACTGCCAACAGGCGGGGCTGCTTCTGCGAAAGTGCCCACTACCTGCCAGGCACGGACCGTGCCGGCCAATCCAGCACCAAGCCTCACAAAAGGCTCTCAGTGAGGCAGATGAGCCCCATTTTCCCGAAGAGGCATTGGAGCCTCAGAGAGGTCGAGTGACTTTTCCAGAGCCACACAGCCAGAAAGCCTCAGAAGTTACTGGTGGCCAGTTTCAAGCAAGGAGGGGCAGAGGAAAGGACCATCCAAAACCCTTCAGAGGTAAGGAAGGGCCCTCTATGGGAGGCAGATGGGGAGAAGGGAGGGCCTGCATTGTGAGCTCTCACTCTTGGGCCTCAATCTATCTGCTCTCTGTTCATTTACAAAATTCATGGACCCCCTCCATATGCCGAGCATTGAGGCCTAGGTAAACCAGACTCCTCTCTGCTCTCACAGAGTTCATCACCTAGCAAGGCAGAATGGAAAGGGAAACTGAGGCAGCAGAGGCCACCACGTGCCTGGGTCTGCTGGTATTTACTGAGGGTCTGCTGTAGGGCAGGCCCAGCGCTGGGCACTGATGCTGCAAGTAAACGAGAAACACAAGGTTCCTGACCTCCTGAAGCACATGTTCTAGTCGTGTTCAGCCCCGAACCTCCAGAAGCCCTGCACGCACGGTCCTGAGCCCCGAATACAATGGGGGTTCCTCTGGAAGGGCTAGGGGACACAGTGGACCTAGGGGTCCTCCAAGAGCCACACTCGGGCCTGCTTCCAAGCTATGGAGCAGAGATCTGGAAGGGCGGGAAGCTGATCGGTGCCTTCCCTAGGGACTAAATCAGGGCCCTGGGGAGGCCGGAGCTGTTCAGGAGGGGGTCTGGAGTTTGGACAATGGAAGGCCAACAAGGGTCACTCAGGGTGTAGCCACAGACTTGAGTGGCTGGGGACACATCAGAGAATCTCAGAGCTGGGGGTGCTCCATGACTCTTACAGCCAGCCCCGACCCTGCCTCTGTTCCCTTGCTTCCGGCTGACAGAGTACCAGCTTGGAGGCAGCCTGATGGCATCCGATTCCAGCCACTCTGCCAGAAGGTCCATTTTACAGCCCAGGAAATGAAGAAACCGAGCAGTGAAAGGACTTGCCCAAGATCACGCTGTCAACTCGTGGCACTGGCAAGATGTGAATTGGGGACCGCTCAGTCCTTTCCACCAGCTCACGTCCCAGGATGCTGCCCAGGAGGATGGGCACCTCCAGGCCCACGCCAGTGATGCTGGACAGCAACCCAGCTGGGGCTTGGCATGGCCTCAGGCACACGCTAGACCTTAAACCTCCCCGGTGAGGGCGGGTTTTATTTTTTTGGTTTTTCCAAGTGCTCGACCTTTGCCATCACCCCACAGTTGTTAAACTGAGGCGTCTCTCTGAGTGCGAATGGCAGCTAGGATACCCCAGAACTGCTCCATCTCTGCCGCCAAAAATGTTGGACTTACATTGTTAAGTAAAATTTTAAAAGCTACCAAATTCCCTTGGTAAAAATAGAGGATCGAGATGAAAAAAAAAAAAAAGGAATGGCTAAATAAATTATTAATAGAATATGATATAGCCATTAAATAACTTTAAAGAAAATTTTAATGTTGTGAGAAAGTGCTCACAATATATTGTAATGTGGGGAAGAAAAAGCCAGCTATAGAGTATGGTTACAGTGAAAATACACACATATATACACGTGTATGATCCTTATAGAAAAATAGGACTGGAGAGAAATACAACAAAATAGCAACAACGGTTATGCCTGGGCAGTGGGATGACAGACGATTTTAATTTTTCCCTTTCTACCTTTTTGCAGTTTCCAAATTGTACAATGAGTATGAATTGCTTTTATAATTAGACATAAAACAAAAAGCAGAGTAGGGGCTGCCCTTGCTCAAGTTCATCCCCTCGACCTCCCCCAGCCGGTCGCCCTCCATGCTGAGCTGCGTGGCTGCTGGGCCCAGCGGCCGGCCCAGGCCGAGGGAGAGCTGCCGGAGATCCCGGCCAGGGCCCTGGACGCTGAAGGCAGCGGGCAGCCGGCACAGAGGATTCGCCAACCACCTCTGCCCATGGAGGAACCAGCAAGGGGACACTGCCCTCTCAGAGCCCAGGCCCTTTGGAAGGGTCAGTTGCAGCCAGCAAATTTCCTCACGAAGGCTGAGATCGGGACATTCGCTATCCACTGTTTGAGAGAAGCCGTCTTCTGTGTTCCTTGCGTTTCCTTCGGAGCTGCTGAGTGTAGCAGGAGGCCTAGGGGGGAGCTAGG